>JAJJMA010163244.1:0-14935 GCA_023529015.1 Papaver nudicaule | reverse complement strand
ATCCACCTCTACATGCTTGGTTATGTCATGTTGGACTGGATTGTGAGCAATGCTGATGGCGACCTTGTTGTCGCAATATAACTTCATAGGACATTGTAAGGTTGAATCCAATCTCCCTCAACAGTATTCTCAACCACAATAACTCATAGATGAGCCATAGCTCTCTCCGCTTCCGCACCAGACCTAGCTACCATTAATGATTGTATCTTGCGGCGCCAAGTTACTAAGAGTCCTCCCACAAATGAACAATAGCCAGAGGTAGAGCTGCGATCGATCACCCAACCTTCCCAATCGACACCAGGGTATGCCTCAACTTTCACATGATTATTCTTCGAGAATAAATCCTTTTGCTGGTGCAAACTTTAGGTAGCGAAGAATGCGATACTGTATCTAAGTCATACCCAGACTGATCTTCACTATAAGTACTCTCCCCCTGATGAGAAGTCTCAACTTTCGAAAAATAAGCGTTATCTTCACAAAATGTTACATCCTAGATACAAGGAGCTTTCCCGTGGGAGGATGACAACATTGGTAGCCCTTTAAAGTAGTTGAGTATCCTAAGAGAATGCACTTAAGAGCTCCATGATCTAATTTACTCCTATCTCGTTTATGGCCATGAACATAGCAAACACACCCAAGCTTTCTTTGGTGGAATTCGGACAGGAGGTTGAAATGAAGTATCAAGGGAAAGCACTAGAAGGCATCTTGTTAATCAAATGTGTTGCAGTAAGGATAACATCGCCCTAATACAACTTTGGCACATTCACCGAAAACAACAAGCATCTAGTAACTTATAACGAGTAACTGATTTTTACGTTACCTTGCTGAGGGGGTATCAATACAAGAGGTTTGGTCATATCTTAACACTTAAATTTGTGTTAAATTGGGGAAGGACAAATTTATAAAAAAGATCTTGAAAGCATAGTAGACATCTCTTTTGTCTTTCAATAAGTAGACCATGAAACTCGTGAGTAGTCATCAACAAAAGTAACAAACCAAAGAAAGAAGAACTAATGACACATGAAGGACGCCAAACATCACTATGTATAATAGCAAAAGGAGATGGAAACATCTATTCCTGCTTAAACAATATGGGACACACTGATGTTTAGCTAACCCACACTTTACAATAAGGTTTAGATAAATCAAGTGCATAAAATAACTTTTTTAAGTACCTAAAAGAAGGATGTCCCAATCGTTTATGCCATAGCCGAAATTGTTCTTCAACCTTAGATACACTTGTTGAGTTACAATTCGTTGCACTGTCATCTTGTGTTGTCCCTTGCAAGTCCAAGTAGTAAAGGCCCCCTCTTTCTTTGAAGGCTGATTTAGGGGCCGGGTGAATTACTAGGGAGACCGGAAAACAATATTCATATCCTAGGTGTGTTATAAGGGGTGTCCAAAATAAGAACCTAATCAAATCAAATCTAAAACCTAATAATAAAAAAAAAAAACCATCTTCTTCTCCTTTCCATGTCTTCACCGCCATCACATCACCACCGCCTCCACCACTACTAGCGCTGCCGCCGCCACCGCCGCCGCCACCGTAGCCGCCACCACCATTTCCACTTATTGTTTAGCTGGGTGTTAGGATGGAGGGCAGTCAATTTTGTATTCTTCAAGAACTGATTTTATGACGAGTGTTGAATTTCCTTCTTGTTTTATCTTAGATTTAGCTGATGTGTTTCTTCTTTGGGGATTGAGTTACTGGCTCCTCCTTTTTGTAAATCCTTTAGTTTTTGAATGAAATCGGTTTGTATAGGAAAATAGTGTTAGACCCTCTGTCCTTTAAGACTCTGGATCATTTCATCATGGTTACGTTTAGTTTGCATTAATGGTCACCTGGGAAATATTATGATTATCTCCTTAATCTCTGTAAGTTCCTGTTATGTCATGATCCCAAATTTTCGGCTGGATTTGTTGAATGAAATACAGACAAAATTTTGTTTGCTAAGTTGCCACAACCAATCTAGCCGAATTTAGTGTTAAAAAAAAAAATCCAGCCGAAAAAAACCCAGACGAAAATAGATTAAACCAGACGAAATTTTTAGGGGTGGGACTTGGGTTGGTTGGGCGGGTTGGAGGGTTTGGCCGAGCCATGTCCGTACTAAAAATTACTTGTCCAGGTTGCCCATGGAACCCATGGAGGTGTGCCCACAACCCGCCCAACTTGTATCTTGGGTTCCTCGGGTTCCTCGGGTTGGCCCATGATGCGTGATTGAAAGCAATATTTTATGACAAATCTAGGTAACAATTAGATTTACTTACTTCTTTTATACTAAAATTTCAAAGAATTTGAAATTCTTATTAATGCAATAATATAATATAAATTTTCTTTCTTATAATGTAAAAAATTATACTAAAAATAATAATAATACCACTAATAAAAATAATTATATAAATTATTTTATAGTCTCATGGGTTCTTCGGGTTGCTTGGGTTAGAGATATGTGGACCCGTGCTTGCCCAAGTTAGTTCGGGTTGGTAAAATATATGCCCATAGTTGCCCAAAATTTTGAAATACCTAACCCAACCCGCCCAATGTTCGGGTTGGGCACGGGTTGGGTGGGTTGACCCAACCCAAGTCCCACCCCTAGAAATTTTGTTAGCTAAGTGCCACAACCAATCCTGCCGAATTTAGTGTAAAAAAGAAAAAATCCAACCGAAAAAAATCCAGACGAAAATGGACTAAACTAGTCGAAATAGAAAATGGGGAGGAGGTAATGGTGGTGGCAACAGCGGCGGCTTTGCTGGTGGTGGTGGTGGTGGCGGCGTGGTGATAACATGGTAAAGGAGAGGTTATTTGGCCATTAAAATTAACAACAGATTTGCCAACCTAATTAAAATCACTAATACTGATTAATTATATCCAAATATATGGGGTGACTTTAATTACCACCAAAATGTCTCTATTTTGTCTCATTAGTCCGGTCTCCCTAGTAATTCACCCGACCCCTAAATCAGCCAATCTTTCTTTACACAAACCAATCGTCGCTCCAGTGAGAAGATCCTGAAAAACACAATGTGAGTCAAAGAAGGTAATGCAACACTATAAGGCTTCGGCTATTTGATTGATAAAGAGAAGACTGCAAGACAAGTTGGGGACATGTAACACTATAGATAAAACATGGATTTAGTTATGGGAATATGTCCTTCACCAGAGACAATAGTTGGAGATTGATCCGCTGTCAAAATACAAGATTCACTGGGACTTGAGCTATAGGTGAGAACAGATTGGATATGGTGGACATGTGATCGGTTGCTCCACTATAGATAATCCAAGAACCCTTAGACTTATCACACGTTTAGTTTAGTGCCCTGCCAATGTTATCCGTGTTACCTGATTGAGCCAAAGAACTAGACCAAGCGGAATTTTTATTGGATGACAACATTCTAGCATAGTTCTTGATCATTTGCTCCAACTGGATTTGAGATGGCTGAGGAGGATCCAACAATCAAGTACCCAAGTTTTTAAGAACAACTCTGAGATTAGATCTACTTTTAACTCGACAAACAAATGACAACCTTAAAAGAAGAAACCAATGTACAAACATCTTTATGAACAACTCCGAGATTTTTCAAAAACCTCTTCCCGATCTAACTTATAAATCTGAATCACAGATCTAAGCTATAGCAGATTTAGGCTGGGTTTCTCTTATCTCTCTCTTTTTTGCTCTGATACTACGTGGAAACAGAGAGAAAGAGAGTGAGTGAAAGAGTGATTTAGCACCCATGGGAGAGTTTCCCTTTTATAGACTTAGGTATAGATTCATTCCAACTACTTATGCACTATAAAGAAAACCCTAGGAAAAGAATCACAATTGTAGTTGAGGACCGAAATGCCCTTCTATAGAATGGAAACTAGTTAGTATTCCTAAATAAGAAAATAAACATGAATGCCCTTGCAGCACAACCTTAACCTTTCAACCTTTAATACTTATATTGACCAATTTTTGTTTGTGAACTATTAATAACTCAAAAAGGGACTGTGAAGTCTTCAGTGCAAGAAGTAGGGCAGTCATTTTGTTAGTTTCTTAGTATATATTGTTTGAACTTAGTGCACAAGGGCTACACAATGCATGTTAAATTACATAATATATTATAATGGTTACGGGCTACTCCACCCATTACTTCTAAGTTTTTTGAGTTGCCTAGAATACTAGCTAATAACAAGATCAATTTGTTAATGAAGTGAGAGGAAATGAAAACTTTGTTTTATGTGTCAGTAGGTTTAAAACAAGAACCTTAGAGGAGAGAAGGAAATAGTGTCCTAATAGGGTTGTCGTAATAGGTTTAAAACAAGAACCTTTATAAGAGAGAAGAGAGGAGAGAAGGAAACACTGTCCTAAGAGAGGAGAGAAGCAAATGAAGGTAAAACAAGTAGAAATATAAATAGTTGGAGTTCCGCATCAACCAAACACCAAAATATCACCTTTTCCCCTCCTCTAACCTAATCCCACACTCCAGTTCCGCTCTAGCAAACACACTTGTCCAAAGACCTTCTGGTGTAGAGTTAGAAGATTTTACTATGAGTTCTTGTTGAAATTACGACTGTTTTTACCTGTTTTACTTTTGCTAGGAAACACCACTGTAATTTCCAAAATGTAAATAGCCACTTGTAATATTAGATCAGATTATGCATGTGTAAAGAAAGCCGTTGGTTTCAACACAAATCTTCTACTAATTTTGCGTTCTTTCTTAATTATAGTTAGAGTTTACTGTTTAGACATCATATATCTAAAAAAGTTATGCCGTACTTGCAGTTGCGACTATGGTTGGAACAACAGTGGCTTATTTGATGGTGCCTATGCGATCACTTGGTCAAGATAGTTGGAAGATAGCGGCTGCTCTCATGAGTAGTTATATTGGCGGAAGTAATTCCAAAAACACGCTGTTGCATCTCGCATTTGTTCTTGTTCTCTTTAAATAAGCATAACGAGATGAAGACGTCATTCATTCACATTGAATGCTGTTAATACATGATAGTGTAGTTTTTATGTTTGAGCCTACACAGCCGAACAGGTAACATGATATGACTGGGACTGGGTACACCAATCCAGAGGTGTGATCTAGTGCAATTCCTTGTTGATATAGACGTTGTTGATTTTCTCTTGTCACATTAATCCACTTTCCATGCCTTTCAGTATTCTTAGCGTGTTCAATCATACACGAGCATATTTTTCATAGTCTGTCATCATAACTTTTCAATGAACATGATACCTGGATTAATAAACCTCTTTTGCGTTGTTTGTATCTTGCAGAATGCGTTTTTAAGCTTTTCTAATTTCTGGATGGACCAATTAATTGTATAACATTCACCATCAGCAACCGAACATCTTTTACCTACTATTCCTAATTGTGTGATAATACTGATACATATAGATATCTTGCTTTATGCTTTTTGTAGGGAAAATTTGCTTTCATGGATTATTATGTATCTTTTTGCATTTTCTTAAGTCCATCTCTAGCCTCTACGAAATCAAAACCATGCCTTTATATCTATATCTTATGGTGAATCATTATCCTTTATGGAATTGATCACCTGGGTTTGAGTGCCTTAGTTAACTTACACATGCCTACAATTGCATGCTTTATCTATATGTTGCCCTTTGTAGTTCGTACAATTGCTTGTACACAAGCAAATTAAAGAACCTAATCCATGTCAATACCTGGGTACTCTGGGGGGTGCACAAAGTGATAGTTATCCTGACAATCATATAGATAGAATTGATATAGTTTTCCCAAGGTTATTGATCTGGAATAGATATATGCTTCTTCCGCACTCACATTCTCTTATTTATGTACTCCTGTTGTATGTGATTGCTCCAATTAGCGCGAGGTGCATTTCTCTTCCCACTTTATATGTGTAACTAATGAAGGTTTTTCTGTGGTCTGTTCCAGCGGTCAATTTTGTTGCTGTTTC
Organism: Papaver nudicaule; assembly: GCA_023529015.1. Classification (NCBI taxonomy): domain Eukaryota; kingdom Viridiplantae; phylum Streptophyta; class Magnoliopsida; order Ranunculales; family Papaveraceae; genus Papaver; species Papaver nudicaule. The sequence goes on along the minus strand of JAJJMA010163244.1, from coordinate 9,012 downwards.
AGAGGCTCTTGGTCTATCTTCATCAGTATTGGCCGCGGGAATAGCTGTGGACAATGTTGTTTGTGCGATATATTTCACAGTTCTTTTTGCATTAGCATCCAAAATTCCTCCTGAGACTTCAACATCATCTAATGGTGCGTGTCTTACCTTTGAATCTTGATCAAATTACAAGAACCATCTCTCCGATCCTATTTTAATATTTTAAAACCTCTTAACAGTTAACTCTGCTACTAAACATTAGCTTTGGCAGTATATATGTTTTTTAATTTATTTCTAGAATTTATTATGTCTGGACCAAAAAACCTGTTCCTCTGCGTCACCTGAGTTTTCAGTGGTCATCTTTTATAACACATGATTTCCTACGTTCTGCCATTTTGCTTGTTGTGTGGTAAAACATATAACTTTTGTGTTCAGTCAAAAAATCAGGGTTCGTGTATATGGGGTTGATTTGAAATATCATTTTGGATCTCTCTGTGTTTTCAAATAAGCCCATTCGAGACACATACAGCTAGATTACCTTAGTGCACTAAAAAGCACGAGGGTAATTCGAGCTAATTCACTTGAAAAGCAGACATATCGTCTAGTTGCATAATTAAGGCCATCTTCTGATCAAATGGGAATGTTTGCAGGTGGTTTGGTAGATATGGAGTCTGACTTGGGAAACAATCTAACAGTTCTAAACTTTGCTACGTCTCTTGCAATATCTTTTGGTATTTGCAAAGTTGCCTCCTGTCTGACGAAAGTTCTCGGTTTTCAAGGAGGTAGTCTTCCAGTTATTACAGCAATCACAGTTGCTCTTGCTACTCTATTCCCGATGCAGTTTGGTTATCTTGCACCTTGTGGTGAGGTTATGGCTCTCATTTTGATACAGGTAGGTAAAATTTAAAATTTATATGATCCAAGCGGTTATTTCCTACTTTATGATTTTATGTTGGACTACTCGACATCACTATTTGATTGTTTTTGAATTTGAATGTGCTGTTTGCCACAAGATTAGAATGGCCAATGTCCAACACTCCTTAAATCAGTCTCCTGCAGACTCAGGATATCTCTTGACCATAGAGATTATCACCATGTAAAATCATCCCACTTAGTTTAGGAGTGATATTATACAAGGATGATGAACATAGTTACCAAATATGAGTGTCGCTATCAGTGTGGTGCATAGTTCATCTCTGAGCCTCTTACAATATATTTCTCCACGGGTTATATGTTTGTACTATAACATAACTCCCATATTCCTTTAAAGTGGGAAATGTTTCTTTGTAATTCAAGTAAAATTGTGTAAGCAATGTCTAAAGTCTAATCTAACTTTGATATTTGATCTTTCCATGTGACAAGGTGTTTTTTGCTGTGGTGGGCGCGAATGGGAAATTATGGAATGTCATGAAAACGGCCCCCAGTGTTTGCGCATTTGCATTAATCCAGGTAGGAGTTCATCTTGGAGTGATCATCGGACTAGGAAAGTTATTAAATCTTGATCTGAAGTTGTTATTGCTGGCATCAAATGCCAATGTTGGAGGCCCTACAACAGCTTGTGCGATGGCCACAGCCAAAGGATGGGGTTCTTTGATTGTTCCCGGTATACTTGTAGGTATATTTGGGGTAGCGGTTGCAACTTTTCTTGGCATTGGGTTTGGTTTGATGGTCCTCAAAAACTTGTAGTCCTTTTCAAAATTCAAAATATCTAAAATTTACTAAATGAGGTTTGCCCAGTTGGCAGTTATGCGTTTTGGTTGCTCCTGCATGAGCTGTAGGTTCGTTTGCTCGGGGAGGGGGTGCTATTAATCGCTCTGTGGTCGGCAGTTATGCTTTTTAACCCGTCTTCAGGATATTGTCCGTGCCACCTGAATGAAGTGAAAAAAAAAAGAGAGGAACAATTATGCCTAAAATTGGCAACTGTAAAACTCTTTCTTCTTTCTTGGTGTAGACCTCTGCACTCGAGTCATTAGTTACAACTCATTTGTTTCAACATGATCAATGACGTTGGTAGGCCACCTCAAACCAAATGCGCTGGAATAATCCAGTAAGGAGACTAGCTGGACAAGATGTCATCTCATATGACGATTTACAACAAGAAACGTATCTAGAAAATGGGCCATATGGACTATAAAGTATAAACGTATCTCCAAGACTCCAACGGGTACGATAATGAGAGATGCTGCATATACTTAATGGGATTTTAACGTTTCTAGTTTTCAGAAATCTATTCCTAGTTCCATAACTCGTTAATCAATTCCTGCAGTTGACATTACCATACCCCTCCACTTTTTCTGTGCACGCCACTCAATCCTAAATCAGATACCTTTTAAGAGAATCTCAGTGAATAATCAAATTTTCTAATGTACATAGGGACTTGAATTGAATTCCCACGAGTGTAGAAACTAGAAACTAGAAAGCGAACGTTAGTGAAGAAGTAGAGCGAGAGTCGTCGTTATGTCCCGTGCGAAGTGGATTGGAAATGTGGTATGCTTTCCAGGACAAGAGTATGGGGAGTAGAGACCAGAGAGAGAAAGAATAGTGTGTGTGAGAGGAGAGCGATAGGTGAACAACATCACTTCAAAGGCAAGCAAAACAAAAGAAAGGGAAGTAAGAAAGTAGAAACCCTACTTCTGAACTCGAAGATGATCTTCTCCTTCTTCTTTTACCTCTCCTCTTTCCCTTTATAAAATTAATCAGATCGATTTTTTCTTACGTCTCTAAAGAATCTTCTTGTCTTATACTCGTAGTATATCATATCTGGAGGATAAAACTTGTCCCTAGATTTAGTGGACTAGATTCGGTGTTTTAATGGCGTTTTTCTCTGAAACCTGTTTGATGGATCATTATGTCTAATTAGTAAGAGACAAATTTTGTTGAATTTAATGGCGTCAAGACAAGCTCCTCCTCCTCCTCAACCTCATAAGCCGTCGTCTAAGAAATCATCTTCTAATTTTGCTAAATCTGTAAATTCCACATCTTCATCTACAACTTCTTCCAAACAACTTCCTGAGACTACATCAATTGAATGTCAAAGTTCACCTGCTTCTTCATCTGCTAGAAGTAAGCCTCTTCACTATTACTCTGAAGAACCTACTACTACTGCTGCTGTTGATTCTGAGAGATCCAAAGAAAATGTTACTGTTACTGTTCGATTTCGTCCTCTTAGGTTTGATTTTTTTTTAATAATTCACTTCATTTTGGTTAGTTATTAATTATGATATTTGTGTTTATGGAAATCGAATTTACTTGGTATTGTTTTGGTGACAAGTCCGAAGGAAATTCGTCAAGGAGAGGAGGTCGCGTGGTATGCAGATGGAGAGACGATTGTGAGGAATGAATATAATCCTGCGATAGCTTATGCTTATGGTATGTTATGCCCTCTCTTTTGTACAATTTAGGTTTTCTTCTTCTTTTTTTGGGTCATTGATGGATGCTGAAAGGTACATTTTCGACTAGAAAGGGCTGGAGAAGTATCTTCATGTTTGTTGTGCTATGATTGAATGAAATGGTTGAAATGGGTGACAGTTTCCAATTAAAAATGTTGTACAACTCGTGGCATGCTTTGATGAACCTATATGGATTACAATATTTGAGTTGTTTCCGGCAAAAGAAAATTGTCAGCAAATATGTGAGTTGGGCAAGGAAATCTTACGAGACCTGAGCCAGTCCGTTCGATGGTGCCATTATGTTTTTGTAGTAGAGCAATGTATTAAATTACTTTGAGAAGTCAGCATAGAACGGCGCATCCCTCTTTAAGGTTCCAATTGCTACACAACCAAGGAGAAGCAAACTATCGGCTCTTGAAAACACAGTTTTGGTTTGTTGAGGAAAAGAAAAGTCAATCGGTTGGATGAAATCATTCTGTCTTCACGTTACTGGATGTTTGGCTACTAGTCAATGACATATTTATGTCATGGCTGGTATTCACTTCTTATTCCTTTGAATAAAAGGTGTACTGGAGATTCAAGAACAACCTCATGCAGGAAGAATCCTTCATGAAGGGCTTTAAATAACACTCGATTCTTTTGCATGCGCTCCGACGCGTTGTGTTAGGTTCTTTAAAGATATAACTTTGGTTGATTACAGCATCCAGAGGGTTATTGAACCCTGAATTCTCTCTCAATGGATGTATTATGCTATAATTATGAGGTTGTTGCAAGGATAAGAATTTTTCTGGTTGATCAAAAAGTTCTCTTCCAGGACTATTCACCGTGTTGTAATGGTGTGACTATGGACTCTTTCTGAAGTTTGTGGCAGCAAAATGCCAATGTTGCTTGGTCTGTCCGAGTGAATGTAGTGAGTACTGATGGCGAGGCTGAATTATATGCCTTCATGAAACTTCTGGAGATAACTTGATCTGATGATTATTTGGTGAAAATGTCCGAAGTGTAATAGAGTAATTAGTTTTGTGAAGACATGCCTGCCACTTTTTAGGAAAATGTCTTATGTGTTGGTGAATAAAATTCTTTATTATATATTTGAGATAAATTCCTAAGTATGTATGTGAATCAAACACCTTTAGGATAATGCTCAGTATCTGGATATTTGTAAAACCTAGGCTCTTGATGTACCTTAGATTTTAAGCAAGGGAATTGTCTTTATTCATTTAATTGATCAGCCTACCATTTATTTGATGTTCATTATTCTGACGCAGTCTCTTGAAATCGAAAGCTTTGTTTTTACTTTAGTTATTGGATCTAGGAGTTGTCGTTTCTCCAGTATATGTATCTTGCTTACTTGAGCTTTCTGTGATTTTAGATCGAGTTTTTGGCCCCACAACAACAACACGCCATGTTTATGACGTGGCCGCACAACATGTTATTGCTGGTGCGATGGACGGGATCAATGGTAAGTACTTACTAAATATGAACTTCCCTTTGATTTTCTAATTTCTGCTGGCACGAGCAAATTTCTCACAAAACTGCAACTATTCCCGACATTTTTGGTCTGGCTTATCATTATTAAACTTGTTCAGTATCCTATTAAAAGGTCATTAGTAAAGAAATGTGAAGTGATTGTGTTTCTTGGGTAATGATATTAATAATGAGGTATACTATCCTATGTATGTTCCAGAGACAAGCATCTAGTTCAACCTTAATGCTATCTAATTTTTCAATACTGCTTATCCCATAGGTTATATTGTTTCCTCAATGTTTTGTAGATGCATGTACTAATCTAGAAGTCAAACATTTAGGATTGTTTTTCTGTTAAGATAATAGATTTTCCCTCTTTGTAATATGTGTTTCCCCCTTCTTTCTATCAGGTACTATTTTTGCTTATGGTGTGACAAGCAGTGGGAAGACCCACACAATGCATGTAAGAGCATTTCTCTCTCATACTCGTGCATTAAGCATCACGTCATCAATAGAGTCCATACTTTATTAGGTTAGAAATTTCAATATCCCCAGTAGTCAGTAATGTGAGGTTACCTCCCATGGAAAAGAGATGATCTTCCTTGATGATCTTCAGGAAAACCGTACCAGAACATATCCCTGTGAGCCTAAATGTCATTATAATGAAGTAAATGAACCTACATATATAAGCATCTCGATGATTTGTAAGCTATTAAGCGCAATTGATTAATGACGTGAAAGGCATATTCTCTCTTGTCCTTATTTTGCTTGGTGGTAACCAACATTATCATCTCCCGTTATATGTAACATGCTAATCTTTGTGACACAAATATGATAGGGTGATCAAAGGTCTCCTGGCATTATACCGCTAGCGGTGAAGGATGCATTTAGCATAATTCAAGAGGTATTGTTAGCAGGGTACTTTATCCTTATTAGAATATTAGTACTGTTAGTGAGTTAATCTAACATTCTTATGCCCTAGACGCCAACACGTGAATTTCTCCTGCGTGTGTCGTATTTGGAGATCTACAATGAGGTAAGCTTCTTCTAGTTTTCTCAAAATCAAGATGTATTGATATCCTTGGAGTTAATGTGCTTTATAACGTATTTGTTAAGTGATTTACATGCCAATGTGTTGTATTTTCAAATAATTTGGCGGCCTTCCATCTTATTTCAGGTTGTTAATGACTTGTTAAATCCAGCAGGACAGAACCTGAGAGTTAGGGAGGATAGTCAGGTATCTGTCACATTACTGTAGATCATCCGTGTCCTAAGCAAGACACTCATTGTACTCCTACTCTGTGTATACTTAATCACTATACTTCTATTTATCACATTGCATTGTTGGTCGTAGGGAACATTTGTTGAAGGTATAAAGGAAGAAGTTGTATTGTCCCCTGCTCATGCCTTGTCACTAATAGCTGCAGGAGAGGGTAAGGTCTTTGATCTTTGTTTTCTTATGTTTTTGCTGTGTAATTTTTTCTCTTTCTTATATTCGCTACTTGGTCGATACACCAAATGATTATCCAATCTATCTGTACACTTCCTGACATGTGCGTTGTGTCAGCAAAAACTTTTTCTTGTTTCAATAGCATTTTTCGCTGCATAACTATGGTTTTTTCCTGATAAATATCATGCTTTCGGACCTGTAGAGAAAAAATAAAGTTGGAGGTTTGAAAATGGGTGTTGCAACGGTTCTTGCTTTTATGTTCTTTTATCTTTTTTGTTTCTTTATCCTCTTTTTCTTTCTTACACATTTGTGTTTGAAGCTGCCTGTTCATCAAGATTTTTTCAGGCTTATTGAAACGTATTCATTTTGAACCACAGCACACAGGCATGTGGGGTCAACGAATTTTAATTTACTCAGCAGCAGAAGCCATACAATATTTACTCTGGTATTTAACTTGCACATTATTTGAAATTTTACAAGTTATCTTAAAGGAAGCATCTTGATTTTGTTTTACTCTTCTGATCGCTCTGTTACAATGTGCGATACTGGCATGCCAATTTATTTATAAATGCCGGGCATATAACCCAAGACATGTTGGTGAGTTCTTGTTTAACCTTAGAGATGGTTGAACAAATATCGAATTCGAACCTGTGGGTGTGTTGAGACTTGATTTATCTGAATGACCTTCTCGCCTGTTGCACGCTCGGTTTGATCAGATTTTATAGGAGCACCATTCTGTCATTGACATAAAAATATTAGCCAATGGAGTAGTTTCTGATGAAAATATTGCGCTGTGATTATCTGTCTCCAAATTGGAGTTTCAGATTCATTTTGTATTACACTAACGAGCTTAGAAACCCAAATCAACTTCATCATCTTCCATCCTTTGTTTTCCTACCTCAATTGCATGATACTGACATTACACACTTCTCCTTTTGGTTAGCTTTTGCTTATAAACCTGAAATACTAAAGAGTAAAAACATATGCTTACATCACGGGAAGCTGGGTTGCGCGGAAACACCCATATAGGTGACGTGTCCCGTACCCGTACGTATCGGTACGGGTACATACGCGAAACGGATGAAATACGTCTGTAATAGTTACGACAAACAGTCGACTAAACAACTATGATTTTGGACCAGTTGACTTTGTAATTTGGCCTCACATTTTGGAATTTCCTTATTTGGCCTCACATTTTGTCCCCCCAAAGTAGTATTTGGACCAGTTGACTTTGTAATTTGGCCTCACATTTTGGAATTTCCTTATTTGGCCTCACATTTTGTCCCCCCAAAGTAGTAGAAAATCTTATTTGGCCTCACATTTTGAGTAGCATTAGAATTTTGTCATCGTTTACATTTCTGTTAACATTTCTACATATCCTAAAAAAAAAAAAATCTTATATACCGCCGTTTCCCCGTACCATGCATTTTCGGAATTGCCGTATTGGACACACGGAAACGTACCAGTATTGGATACACGTACCCGTATCTGTGCAACCCAGACGGGAAGGATTTTATCTGGATCGGATTTAGTTGTGGAATGGCCAAGCAGTTAACCAATTTGTTTGTAAATTATGGTTTGGCAATAGATTATACATAACGGCCTGGTTAAATCTCAAAGCGTGCCCGCTACTCCTAATATAGTGATATTTGTATTCTTTTGTAGGAATCTCAAATCTTTCCATCTTATTTTATATGATACATTTTCTAAAATGGGATTTATTCATTTCATTTGCTGATGTTTCACGTTTTTTTTTTTTTTTTTTTTTTTGTTGTTGATGTGATTTTTATAATTTTGATCTGCAGACAGTAGAAAGTAGCCCATGTGGTGAGAACAGCGAAGGTGAAGCAGTTAATTTATCACAACTGGTTAGTTTTGTAGGCTTCTTATTACAAACCTTCTGTGCTTTCTTTTCTTTAGACCTCCCTGAACTGCTTTTGCTTCATAATCACAGTTTTGTTACTATAGTTTAATTATGTTGTTGGTGTTATGCTTTTGAACTGATGTAGTATGCAGTTTATACACAATTAAGTTCTTATATCTTCTTTGGATCTTACTTATACCTGCAGAACCTCATCGATCTGGCAGGTTCTGAGAGCTCTAAAGCAGAAACCACTGGTGTACGAAGAAAAGAAGGATCTTACATTAATAAAAGCCTACTAACTCTTGGAACTGTAAGGATTGAGTCATCAGCACTTGTTATTTTTGACATAATGAAGCTTTCTCACATGCAAAGATAGCAAGTCTTAAATGTAAATAATTATGACTGAATGTAATAACCTGACTCGTCCATCCCATCCAATTCAGAAAAAGTAAAAAATAAAACACATTCTTAATAGATGAAGATGTTACAATAACTTCATGTTTATTTATGGTAACTTTCTTGAGGAAGTCTTGCAGATTGAAGACATCCAGCAATCTGCTAATATGTGACTTGTAGAATTGCAGGTAATATCGAAATTAACTGATGCACGAGCGACACATATTCCATATAGAGATTCTAAACTCACCAGGCTTCTTCAGTCTTCTCTAAGTGGTCATGGACGTGTTTCTGTAAGCTTTCACATAATTTCTGTTTTCTTTATTTTACATAACTTTGAATGAGGCTGACCTGCTGTTTCATAGCATCACCTTTGTCCTTGCAAGATAGAGTAACTTGATCAAAGTCTTTATATACTAATTTATTCTGAAACTACAGCTCATATGTACTGTAACTCCTTCATCGAG
>JAJJMA010163223.1:0-11166 GCA_023529015.1 Papaver nudicaule | reverse complement strand
ATATTGGAACGTCAGAACTTCAACACAAATATCGCAAACGATAAAGTGGAGTTATCTTAAGACACACTGATCACAAGTGATCAAGTCATAACGTAAAGCTCAATTAGAGAGTTATGTTTTTGTCTTTTGTAGCACAAGTGTAAAAGATAATGGAATCACATTATTTAGATTCACTAACCTCTTGAATGATGAAGCCGGATGTCTTCGTTTGATCTTCAGTCTTCCTTCAACTCTTCAAGTAGAGATTCCAAATCCTATCAAAATCTTCCACAACCTAAAGAGAACTCACTCATTACTTTACCTAATGTGTGTTGTTTAGCGGTCGAGTTTTGATCACTAAATTTGACAACTAAGCTTGACATACCAACACTTAGTGAGGTTGACTGAGCCATGCTCTAACATTTGTTTACAAGGGTACTTGCCTATCTGTGAGTTCAGAAGTCTGACTTATATTCTTCTGACAATTTGCTATCTGCTTTATCTGGCAGATTCAGACGTTCATCTGTTTCATCTGGCAGATTCAGACGTGCATGCATTTGTTTCGTCTGGCAGACTCAGATGGATCTATTTCATTCTGGCGGATTCAGATGGATCTGTTTCATCTGACAGATTTAGACGTGCTTTTGTTTCGTCTGGCAGATTTAGATGGATCTGTTATTTGGTGGGGTATAACTACCTCCTCATCCCTTAAAAAAGAAGTATATTGTGCTTTTATCAAGCTATAGCTGTGTCACTTTTAGTGATTTCCTACACACCCGTTAAGGATCAAGCCAATGTAGTTCTCTTGTTTTTTTATCCTTATAGGATTTTTGGTAGATGTTTATTTTGTCTAAGTTTGCACCCAATACTTAGTAATTTTGCTTTTCTTCCGTAATGAAAGCGAGGAACCCACGAAAATTACGGAACGCCCCAAATAATCGACACGTTTACCAATCAAATCTCACGAAATCTTCCTTATTTGCCTTCAATTACATCCGAAAAAGACTTACAAACTTTATTATGACCATCCCTCATTGGTTATCCACAAATCCCATTATCAAGAAGTGTATCCACGGCCTCTTGCTACTAAGATAAGGTATAACTTAGGATAAGGTATAGCTACTAAGATATATAGTTATTGATGAGCTCACTCATTTTCTTATAGCTCGATTTGTCTTAGCAATATATTGGCTTTAACCCTTGGGTTTTACTTTTTTTACTTGTTTTTTACCTTAAGGATGTTCGCAAGATTCATATTTAAAGTTCTGCCTTAGAAAATTTGCCCCCACTCAACTGAATAACTTTGTATTGTGGATATTTATCCACTTATTTCTTTAATGCATACATTTCTGGCTATAGCTTATGTTTAAGCGTAATTTTTGCCTTAAAAATATTTTGTATGTCTTCAGGAAAATTTCCTGGTTTTTCAAGGAAATTTGCCCCCAGTCGACTGACTGATTTTGGGTTATAACAATATTTTCGTTGTTCTTTTTCTTTCAGAAAATACTCATCTTTCCAGATACTTAGAAGAAGAAGAGTATATGTTGTCTTTAGAAGACAAGAAGATAGATATATAAGAAAAATTTAGCCTGAGTTTTTCGGCTTACCTCTGAATTTTGGACTGAATGTCTTCAGTTGTACCGTCTGACTGAATGTCTTCAGTCGGTTGAGCGTCTTCCGTTGTATCAGTTTACCGAATGTCTTCGGTTGTCTCAGTTTCTCTTATTTCTTTGACTGTTGTAAATTCTCTCGACATTATTTTAGAGGCGAACCGTTCAGGTTGTATGCTAGCTTATTCGTTACCACTGGGGGATACAATCATTTCCACACTCCAATGGGTTGATGGTTGACTTACTTCTGAGATACTTAGCAATAATATAATTTGTGACATCGTTTACTAACGCGGAAATGAGTTTTCATTGGTCGGCGGCCAGCTCTCCCTGTCCGTTTTCAGATTTTTACCTTTAAGTATTAAGATACAAAAGTAAATACCGGCTTATAGCGCATTCGATCTTATTGGTTCAGAAGTATCTCTCTGTATGAAAGACCTTCTTTTGTTGCCTCATATGACCCATTTCGAGGAAAGAGTGAAATGAGTTTCTTTGAGAATTTTAGTCAGTCGTTTCTTTAGTTGATTGAGATTTTCAGATGGTTTTATTTTTCCTGACAAGAATTTCGATCTTTTTGTTAATGTAGCTGCTGGAAATACCAAACAACACACCCAAGTATATAGTAAGTAGACAGGAAGAGAATAAGATACATTTGAGACAAGGATTTACGTGGTTCGGTCCCTTTGATGGAATGTGACCTACTCCACGGGGGTTGGCGGTGTTTCACTATGTATATGGAGATTACATGAGATGTGATGGTGAAGGTGAAGAGATAGGCTAAGAGAGTATGAGAGAACTTATGGGGTTTGGGTTGTGGCTTATGGCTTAGATTCTATCTAACTCAAGGAGTCCATCCTCTTTATATAGGAGGGGATGCCCTAGGTTAGTTACATATATGCCCTTACTAGAAGGTTCCTAGATATTACATAATATAAAAGGTTTCTAGAAGGTTCTTATGAGTCACATGTTCGAGAGAATTCTTATGAGTCACATGGTTACATATTCTAGAGAGTTCTTCATATGAGGTGGTCCATGTGGAGGTTGTGGTCCGAGCACGGAGGCTTGGTGGTGCGATCTCGGAGGTGCGGTATTGAGCGGGGGTGCTGCGCTGAGGTGTACTGAGGGTTGCGTTGAGGTGCGCTGGTGAGTTGGAGGCGATGCGTTTGAGCTGGAGGTTCTTAGGAGACATATGGAATATGGTATCCACAATCTGCCCTTTTTTTTATGAAACTCGAGATGATTGGTTGTTGATTTCTTCTGATGCTTCTGCGGATGATTCTGACTTCCGTTGGTGTAGATTTGTTCATTAGTCGGTTGCTGCGGATGGCTCTGACTTGCGTTGGTGTAGCCGCATACCTTTCTTTTTCTCTGGTGACAGTTGTTGTTGATGATGTGTTGCGTCGGATGCTCTGGATTGAAAGTGTACCCAAAGGTGCTTAGGCGGAGGCGGAGACCTGAGCTGCTGAGAAAATTTCAGAGAGGTTAATATATTGCTACAGTGGTGCGATGGTTTATCATCAAATGTGGTTGAAATTGACTAGGTGATGACATATATATTTTTTTTAAAACATGAATGAGGTATGCAAAATAAGCATTTAATAATATTTGAAAATCATTGTATGAAACGCAAGATCATTTATTTTTGGAAGAAATCATCGGCTATTTCATTTTAGGTGTAGGACTAAAAGGGTCAACGGTTTAGGCGCAATATGGTACTTTGATTACTGTTATTTGACGGAAGGTTACGGAGAAGCTTAATCCCCTTCGGAGGCAATGATTTGGCGGAGGACTCCCGATTTTTATTGGGCTCCCATTACTCTCAGTATTTCTTTGACGAATTTCGTTCTAATACAATTTTTTGCCTAACCGGATACTTCTAGCCTAAAAATTCATTTGTAAAATCATTTGTTTGAGAACCATAGGGGATTTTGAAAAATATTTTATGCAAGACTAGGTTTGTATTTTAAGAAAAAGTTTTGAAATCATTTGTAGATTTTTTGGAAATCATGATGCCATTTAAGCATGAGTTAAACTTGAACTAAATAAGATTGCGTAAATAATTAATTTAAACGAAAAAAATTAATAAATAGATTTAGAGATCGAAGACTTAGCTTTGGGGATAAAGCTACGTGACTTTTGGTCTAGTGGAATTTGTCGTCCCCTTGTGTCGGCGCCAAAATGTAGTTGCTGGAAATACCAAACAACACACCCAAGTATAAAGTAAGTAGAGAGGAAGAGAGTAAGAGACATTTGAGACAAGGATTTACGTGGTTCGGTCCCTTTGATGGAATAAGACCTACTCCACGGGGGTTGGCGGTGTTTCACTATGTATATGGAGATTACATGGGATGTGATGGTGAAGGTGAAGAGATAGGCTAAGAAAGTATGAGAGAACTTATGGGGTGTGGGTTGTGGCTTATGGCTTAGGTTCTATCTAACTCAAGGAGTCCATACTCTTTATATAGAAGAGGATGCCCTAGGTTAGTTACATATATGCCCTTACTAGAAGGTTCCTAGATATTACATGATATAGAAGGTTTCTAGAAGGTTCTTATGAGTCACATGTTCTAGAGAATTCTTATGAGTCACCTGGTTACATATTCTAGAGAGTTCTTCATATGAGGTGGCCCGTATGGAGGCTTGTGCTCTGGGCGCGGAGGCTTGGTGGTGCGATCTCGGAGGTGCGGTATTAACTGGGGGTGCTGCACTGAGGGGTTGTGCTGAGGTACACTGAGGGGCTGCGCTGAGGTGCACTGGTGAGATGGAGGCGATGCGTTTGAGCTGGATGTTCTTAGGAGACATATGGAATATGGTATCCACCGTTTAGATCTTTCAGTTGGTCTTCACCCCTATTTCTCAAAGCTATGATGTTCTTGATCAGCTATATATTGCTTCATATGAATTATCAGGAAGAACTACGGAAACCAGAGGTCAATGGGCAAACTGCAATACCAGAGAAAAATTAGAAGAAGCAGGAGCCAAAGCTGCTTTCCAGTGGGCAACTGAGATGAAGGGTCAGCATATCATTTTCCAAAGTGATGCACAACCTACTTTAAAGCTGCTAGCAGGAATGTATGCGGAAGCAAGACAACTTAGATATCAACAAAGCACGGAAACAATGAAATTTGATATAAATCTCAAGGCTATATGCTTCATTTTGTTAAATAGATTCCAGTTAAAATTTGCGGCTAATTTAAAAGTCTTTTGTAATCGATTCTCTATCTGGCATAACTGAAAAGACGAACATCTACACACTCTTATGATCCATCTTAACATAAGCAAATGGAACACTTCAGTTTGTAACGCTCTAACCTTTCTAAGGTAAAGAGAGCAAACCTTTAATGAATGAGGATTCTTCCTCTTATTATGGAAAAGAAAAAGAAACGGATGAAGGTTGTTATTATTATTTTCAAATATTTTAAAAGACTAATTGGGTCCACATTTTGATTTGTGGAGTTTTTGTATGGATTTTCCATAACGAGAAAAGTCTTTATAAGGAAGGTTAGATTGGGTCCTCACCAGAGTAGTTTAAATCGGTAAAATCGGCCGATTAAATCGCGATTAATCGTGAATCGCTACTTGGCCGATATGATTCACAAAAAATCATCGATTCCGATTTTGGGCGATTTTACCGTTTTTAGTCGATTTTCAATCAAAACGAGTCGCCGATTTCCTAGGGGTATTTTTGGCATTTTACCTAAGTAGGTTATAAAATTCGATTCACTAAAATTTTTAGGTTTTTTTCGTTTCTCCTTTCTTCTTGAGTTTGATTTGGAGTGATTAAATGTTTAAGTTATGTTGTTTTATTTTGTTTGAGCTTGGAACCTGTATTTTGAACTAATTTCTTTATGTTGAGTTGAACTTATTTAGTTTTAATTGTGTCTATGTTAAACTTATTTGATTTTAATAGTATTGTTTTCTATTATTAGTTTTATATGATCAAGTATAGGAGGTATAGGTTATATAAATTTTAAATTCCAATCCGATTTTTCAAACTGATTTTTTCCGATTTCCTCCCCCGAGGTTTTCGCGAATCGCTCCAAGGGGTTCGACCGAGTCACCGATTTTACCGATTTAAACTACTTTGGTCCTCACTATATTTGCGGGGCCTTGAAAAACTCATAGTCGACATGCCGACTTTTAGCTTAACCCATACCGACTGTAGTTTAACCCATGCCGACTGTGATTTATTTCAAGTCCTCCACAAATGTGGTGAGGGCCCAATCAAATCTTCTTTATAAGCAGCTAATACTCCATATGGATGTTTAAACATTTATACCCTAGGAGTTGCCCGTATAGCAGAGGCTAGGGTGATAGGTAAATTTATTCATCTACCCATCCAGTGGATGGGAAAATCTGATTTCCTACTATGTGGGTCCCAGTTTTTCATTAATTTAAGATGTTTTTAATCCGCTATATCAAATCTCCATCCTTCGTAGTCGTTGAATGCGATTATTTTGAATGTAAGCCGTCAGATAATAGGGAGTTCCTATGAAAAATGGTGTTACGTACATTTTGGTTTGGTGTGTGCACATTTAATATTTGGCGTCGGTTCTCAAGATCTAAGAATCTCAGACGTTGGATCAGCCAAGGATGCCAGACTAATATCTCTAATTTATAAAGGAATTAAATGCAAATAACTTACTAAATTAATTACAAAAATGCCATTTTTGTAAAAATGAAGATAAATTCTTTCAATTTCCTTATCTTTCAAATTAGAAATCGCATTTTTTTGAATTTTATATTTAGAAAGCTCTTTGAATTATCTAACCAACGAGCGTAAATAACAATATCAAAATTTTACTTTTTAATATATTCATGTATGTTCCATAGTTAGACATGTATAATGAAGGTAAATTGAAAATACCAACACTTCAGCGATACTATTTTTATAACAATAAAAAAAAAACAATGTTATCAACGTGCAATGCATGTGCACTATACTTGTAACTTTAACGTATAAAATATGGACTAACAAACTTAACTTGCCTCACCTCAGTCCGAATGACTTAACTTGGTCTGTTGCACAGACTATGCTTGTCCGTGCGGATAATTTTGATACTGACAGACCAAAATGAGACACTCGGTTCACACTGGTCCTATGACAAAAGGCATATATCTGTGCCTTTGCCCATTGAGATTTGGTATTTGAGTTTGAACCGTCGATAGTGGGTGACAATGAGCAAATCACTTGCCCATCCCATAACCTTGCTTTTATCAGTGCTGGTGTATTGTAAGTGCATTAGGACAACCTTACTTAGGCTTAGTCTTATGGTGTCCAATCTAGTATACTAGATTGGACATCCACATCAGCTAGTAGGTTGGAGTGGTTCTTATGATTTGGAGAGATTGGACGTCAAGACGCTGAACCATTCAACACTCAGCGCTGAATCATTCAACGTATTCGAATATTCTAAAAAACGCTGAATGGTTCAGCGCTGGACCGTCAACGCTAGGTCAATACTAAGCCTAGGAGAGCGAAGTAGTACTACTAGAATAGATCACGCTTTTGGTGGAAGTAGTAGCTCAATCTTGCCCCATAATACTAAGCCTTAGCAAGTGAAGTAGATCCAAATGATGATGCAAGTAGTTGCATAAAAGAAATAAAGTAGTTTCATCATATAACCCTGTAATTCTCCTCCACCTAGACAACACCACTCGGGAATCCTACCTGACTCAAATGGCCGTAACATCGCTATAAAAGCATCTCCAACGATATGTATATCACATCCCTATTTTTAAGGCCACCTAGGATTTTAAGACATTTGAGAAAAAATATGTCTCCAATGGGAATGTGAGGATTTGTTGTGGACATCCTCAGAAAGATCCTCAGGTTTTAGAGCATCTCCAACGGGATGTCAATGTGAGTCCTATGTGGATGTGCAATTTAAACATCATCAATGTTAAAATTCCTTAAATTTAGGTATAAAATAAAAAATCATCTCCAAGGAGATATATCTTTGACAACTTAATTAATCCAAATGTGTAAATTTAATTGGACAAAAAAAATTTAGGCCAATAGTTTTGGGTTTCTTATTTAGTAAAAGTGAATAAAATCTTATGTGGCCTTTAATTTAGGAAGTTTTAACTTCTCCATTGGAGATGCTCTTAGAAGATCTCATTGAGGATGTGAGATAGCCACATCATCCATAAATGCCTACTTTTGTTGAAGTAGAAAAGATGGAGAAACGGAATAATCTTATTGATTGATGTGTGTAACTATTACAGTAGTCCCTTATATACATGTAAGAGGGAAACTCTGACTCTCTACTTGGACCGCACATCCATGGGCCAAAAGACCTACAACACATTCATGGGCCAAAAGCTTCACTAGAATTTTGACAAGGAAAACCCGGTGGGACAAAACCTTGAAAAAGAAAGAGTATTACGTCTCGAGTCTTGGTAAGCTTCTTTGTTGGAGTTGGCCGGTGACTTCTCTAGCTTCAAATGTGGTTCTTCAAATGTAGCTCTCTCGTCGAAGACCACTGTGTCTAAGTCAATTGTTTCATTAAAACCTTGTCAGGAAAACCCAGAGGGACAAAGCCTATACTAAAGAAAAAGAGTACAATATTAAGAATACTTAGAACATAGTTGGACTCGCATATGTTGCCTCGTTAAAACCTTGACAAGGAAAACCCAGTGGGACAAAACCTTAACGAAGGGAAAAGAGTACAACGTGATAAGTTTAGAAGTACGCCTTTGCTGAATCCGATGCTGATGCTGAATAACGCTATCGCTTCTTTCTAGAAGTTGTTTCGCTTAACATATCATCGTGTTTAATTTTTTTGATTCCGATGCAGTTCAGCAATATCAATATAATCATCAAGTCTTCAACATTCAGCATATACGCCAAGTGTGGTTGTTGTTGTTGTTGTTGTTGTTGTCTCGTTAAAAACCTTGTCGAGTAACAAACTCTGTGGGAAAAACAAATCTCGACCGAAGGGAAAAAGTGATACAAGAGTATCAAGAGAAGAAGACCATTAACCCAATAGGGTTAGCCGAGCTACATCTGTGGCTTAGATCAGTATTTAGAAGATACTAGAAGATGTGTAAGTTAGGAAACTCTAGTTGATTTCCTAGTTTAGTCAAGTTCTTAAACTAGTAGGATTTCTTTTCCTAGTATAGCTCAAACTTGTAAGCCACAACTCACTATATATAAAGGCAGTTGTGAGATAGAGAAGGCAAGCCAGACGTGAGAGAAGTCTGAGAAGAAGTTTAATCTCTAAAGAATAAAGAAGATGATTAAGCTAAGTATTCGTTATTGTGTTTGTTTTCTCTTTTGTTTTATCGTTAAACCCTTCCATCAGTCCAAACTCTAGGTACCACTGATTGATTTCGTATCAAGTGGTATCAGAGCCGTGTTCTGATTCTTACGGGATTATTTTGGTGCATGGTCTTAACACGGTTTCAGTATACGAAATCAGGAGAATCGACTAAAGTATTACCAGACACAAGAAAACCTATAGAAAGTTATTATAAGAAGATGGGAGAAAAAGAAGAAGTTAAAAAGTTAACCGATGCAGAGAAGATTGCGCAACTAGAATTACAAGTTCGAACTCTAATGGAACAGTTACAGAAGCAAAGCTCTACAAGTCATAAAGACTCCACTGGTAAACCACCTAAGAATAAGGAGACAAGAGATGTAGAAGAAGAAGAAACTCCAAACCAGAATCCATATAGGGGTTTGAAGATTGAAGTCAAGCTTGAAATCTCATATTATGACGGAACAATAGATGCCGAGAAGTTGGACAGATGGCTTGATAAGCTGGAGACCTATTACACTGTCCACCAATTTTTTGAGTCTCAAAAGATCACTTTTGCTAGTCTTAAGCTATCACAGCATGCACTAATCTGGTGGAAAGCTTACAAGAAAAAGAAAGAGGCAGAAGCTATGACTTGGCCGCAGTTTAAAGCACTTATGAGGAAGTACTTTTATCATGTTGGTTATGCTGAAGAAAGGTGGTACAAGTGGCAACATCTTCGACAAAGATACAACCAAAGTGTACAAGAATACACTACTGAGTTCTATCATCATGCTTTGATGTTAGAATTAGATATTGACAATGATGAACTTTTTCGTAAGTATCTAGGAGGATTACTTGATTACATACGGGGAGAGTTAAAACTCTTCAATGTAACAGAAGATGCTACGATAAAAGCAACATCAGTTGAGTCCAAGAATAAGAATGCTAGCAGAGGAAGTACAAGAGGAGAAGAGAAGAATCCTAGAACAAGTCGAAGTAAAAGTTCACAGTCTGAACAAGATAAGGTATGTGAGCATTGTAAAAAGAAGGGACATCTCAAAGATTTATGATGGAATCTACACCCTCATCTCAAACCAAAAAGGTTGCGTGAAATAGATGAACAACGGTCTTACAGAAAAACCACTATGATAGCAGAAGCAGAAGTAGAAGAGATATCTGAGATAGAACAAGCAGATCCTAAACTTGCACTAATGCGAGGTTGTACTGATAAAGAAGAAGTGGATTTAGAAGAGGAACTATTTCATGTGAAGATCCAAGTAAAACAAAGTGTTGTTGATGTCATAATCGACTCTGGAAGTCAGAAGAACTTAATTTCAGAAAAGTTAGTAAAACAACTGGGACTTGCAACTACTATCCACCCTAAACCCTACCCATTGGGTTGGATACAGAAAGATATAGAGTTACAAGTAACAACTCAGTGTAAATTCAAGTTTGCCATCACTGAGAAATACATCGACGAGGTAGTATGTGATGTAGTACCATTAGATGTGGCTCAGGTAATTCTTGGAAATCCCTATTTGTGGAAACGTGATGTTGTTCTCTATCACAGGGAAAGAACATATCGATTTAAGAAAGATGGGAAAGAATATCGTATACAAACAAGTAAGAGTTCTTTACCCATGAAAATCGTAACCACAAATCAGGTGAAGAGATTGATTAATGCTTGTGGGAAGTTTGTTTTATTACTTATCAGACCAGTTGTAGAAGAAGCTAGGAAAATCACTCTACATGCTTCACTTTCGTTAGCTCAAGAAGGTGACATAGACGCTATTAAGAAGAAGTTTGCATCCTTGTTCAAGGAGGAAACAGTTATCCCGCCAAGGCGAGGAGTTGAGCATGAGATTACTCTTATTGGGGATGGTTTTCTGCCTAACTTGAGTTTATATAAAACTTCTATACTAGAGTCTGAGGAGATTAAGAAACAAGTGCAAAGTCTACTGGAGCAAGGGGCCATAGTACCAAGTTGTTCTCCTTGTGGTTCTCCAGTGCTATTAGTACCTAAGAAAGATGGGGGCTGGAGAATGTGTGTGGACTATCAAGCTCTCAACAAGATAACAGTAAAGAACAGATATCCATTACCTAGGATTGACGACATGCTTGATCAACTAGGGGATGCCATGTTCTTCACTAAGTTAGACCTTAAATCTGGATATCATCAAGTCAGAATCAAAGAAGAAGATACGTGGAAGACAGCATTCAAGACGCGCCAAGGTTTGTTTGAATGGCTAGTAATGCCATTTGGTTTATGCAATGCCCTGGCAACTTTTATGCGTTTGATGAATGAGATATTACGTTCATTTATCGATGATTTT
>JAJJMA010163221.1:0-17893 GCA_023529015.1 Papaver nudicaule | reverse complement strand
CAGGCATGGGTCTGATTGGTTTACTACATCTCAATTAGTCTCCAGTCCCAAGGGCTTGGCTTCAATAAAATCAACTGGTATGGTTAGGTGGTGCAGCAGTTATGCGATCATAACTGTTTTGTATTGGCGTAAGGCCTGTTGGTAAAAAAAAAAATGCATTTATGTTATAATTTATGTGTGTGCTTTGAATGTGGTAAAACCTGTAACAGGAGAATAAGTCTTGCATTTCTAAACTTAAAAATCCATTTCTTTCAGTCTAAAACTAACCCGTAGAATCCAAAATTATGATTTAAAATCCAACTGTTCCGTACAACACACGACGACACTTGACTAAGTAGCAATATTGTTGCGTTGGGTGTCAACTGCGGTGAAGTAATATGTAGTCCAAAATAGATAGTACAACAATAACATGTGCTAAGTGATAAAGAAAATCTATATTGCTAATTTTCTTCGTACCATCCATTAATCATTTAATCCACCAATCATATTAAGAGTTAAAACATAAACTAATTAAGTTGGATCGTATGTACCTCTGGTGAGAATGTTGAGAGAGTAAGCAGTGGCTTCTTCAAGTGTAACAGATGCAGTTTAGCTCACATCACCCAAGTCTATGCCAGTTATCAACAGATGTGACTCTTTTCTACTTGGCATTCCCACAAACAGTTAGATTGCGTTAGGTAACTACTCAAAAATCTCTCACACAATGCCAAGAATAATGACCTCTAAACTCCACCCGCTGGTAATGGATCTAGTCTCTGCATAAATCGAGCCCAATTTCATCTCAATCGCGATCATGGGAACCCAAAGGAATTGGCACAATACAACTCTGTTTGGAGACACTAGCCAACTTACTCGAGGCATCATTGTAGACTATTATCAGCTGGCACAACAAGGTTGTCACTGGCTTGCATCCACCGACAATCTACATACGTTAAGACTAGTCCTTTGATATAGCTTGATGAAGTAATCAGCACCCATATCTGACCTATACTGGTGTTTGCCTTTATTTCGAGTATTATGAGACCTTGAAACAATGACCTCTAAATTTTACTAGGTCGTTATTAAAGGGTGCATCATAGACATGTCACGTCTCCAATGTGACTTATGAGGAATAATAACCTTTAAACATGTCTCTAAATATAACGGAGTTAGGTTTGCAAAAGAGAGTGACCAGGGCCAAAATGCCACCAGCCTTTCCAAGTTAATTTTAGAGACCAGGGCCAGGCTGCATGTCACATGGAAACTTAGTGTAATTTTGAAAGACACATATACCCTTTCTTCTTTTGTTTCTACTTCATCGATCACTCCCCATATACACACCTCAATCAATGAAAGGTCTGCTCTCTTGAGATTCTTTGGCTTCAAGTCGCTCGGGAGCACAGCGTTCGACGAGCATTTCTACTTCTTCTGCGAAGGATTGCAGTCAATGTTCAAATACAACCAGTTACTAAATGAGCACTTCTACTTCTTCTATTTGAGCTTCATTCATTCGAATCAGTTTCTAATTTTAAGTTTTCCCAGCCACATTATATTATCAGTGCCCAGACAAACCAGTCAAGCACTTGAATGATTGGACAAAGTCCGAATTTTACAAATGATCAAGCGTACCAAAACCGCACATTACATATAGTTGGGTGCCATCTTTTTTTAACTGAGAAAGTCATTATATCCAGCAAATACACTTGGTTTCTTATTGTTTTCAAGATGTATTTTGTATACCAACTCCAAAGTACCTCCCAAATATGTCAATCCTTTTATAGGTTCCTTCTCTAGTGAACAATTCCTCAAACGCGGCTCACTTCAGTCGCTTGCACTAACAGGTTCAAAAGCATTTTATGGGTAAGAAGTGAGAACATGTTCACAAGGTGACTACCATTCAAACCCCCAAAAAGAGATACATTCAATCGATAATGGACAGAATTAAACTAAAATTCGCTACCTGGAAGGGCAATTCTCTTTCAATGATGGGTAGAGTGGAATTAGTTAATTCTGTAATAGTTAGCTCTTCACTATATAGCTTTTATGTGTATGAATGGCCAAAAGCATGTATTCATACTCTTGAAAGATGGATGAGAAATTTTATTTGGTCAGGTGATATCAATGTTGTTAAATATACAACAGTTGCCTGGGACAATCTTTGTTTACCTGCTGATGAAGGAGGTTTAAAAATTAATTCTTTGGTGAGCTTAAATGATGCTGCTTTAATGAAAACCACTTGGCAAATTCTGTCCGGAGAGACACACTGGTGCACCTTTATGCAGACTAGGTTCTTGACCGGATACTCTTACAAGAAATCATCAATTTGTTCTGGAATTCGCCGACAATGGGATCGCATGAAAGATAACATTTATTGGTTGGTGGGAAATGGTCAGAAAATTGATTTTTGGCGTGACTTTTGGTGTTGGTCTTTGGGAACGTCAGTAGGTGACTATTTGGAGCTAGACACTTCAAATATTCACAATCGGGTAGCTGATTTCATTGTGAATGGCAACTGGTTCATACCAGATTACATGCCTGAATTAAGTGGTATGTTACAACAACAAATTCAAGAAGTTCCTTTTGCACTTCACACTGAAGACAAGATGATTTGGTCGAGCAGCAATACAGAGGTTGTAACCATGAAAGACGCATATGATTATTGCAGACCTAGAAGACCGGTTGATATTGATTTTTCAGATCTTTGGGCTGTTAAAACGCCGCCTAGAAGAGCATGTACAGTTTGGAAATTAACAGGGTGCCAACGAATGATACAGTTCTCTTCTCAGGTGCTAGCTTTGCCTCTTACTGTAACCTTTGTGAAACTCCGCGTTGTTATGAAACCCAGCAACACTTGTTTTTCGATTGCTCTTATGCGGTTGCTCTTTGGAACTGGATAGGCAGCATTTTTAATGTGTCTCTAACTGCAGCGAATATTCAATGGCAGTTCGCATATTAAAAAGCTTTTATGGGTGGCAGTTATTAATTGCATATGGTTGATTTGGTCTATTAGAAATCAACTGCGGTTTCAGCATAAGGTTCTTCAGATATAACAGGCGACGGCGAAACTCAAACTCCTTACTACTGAATTGGGTCGTCATGGGAAAGGGCATATGCACAACACTCCAGCAGACTTGTGCATTCTAAGGTTCTTCAATATTAACGGCATTGCACCAAAAGCCCCAAAGATCATCGAGGTAAAATGGAACCCTCCATTATATGGTTGGCTTAAAATTAATGCAGATGGAAGTTCTTTGGGTAATCCTGGTCTAGCAGGGTGTGGAGTGGTAATTCGAAATAATTGTCTCGTGGTGGGGTGTTTAGCTCAGTCCATTGGTGTAGACAATTCAGTTTCGGCTGAGTTTTGGGGAGCTATTTATGCATTTAGGATCGCGAGTGCTAGGAAAATGACTCGTATTTGGTTTGAATGCGATTCAATGCATGTCATTAGAGCTATTTCAGACTTCTCTTTGGTGCCTTGGAAGTTAGCAGTCCATTAGTTGAATTGCATGAAGTTTTTATCAACCATCGAGTTCAGGTATTCTCACATATATAGGGAAGGAATTAAATGCGGTTGCAGATTTGTTAGCTAACTGGGGAGCCTCTACAGGTTCACAATGATGGGATTGGGTACTGACAGATCTTATCTGTCAGTTTATCGTTTCAGATAGTTTGTATCATGCTTTCGGCTCTTTTTTTTTTTCTTCTTTTTTGATCCCCTTCTTCTGTCTTTTGAGGTTTGCAGAGTATCAGTCTTAAAACGGGTCAATTCCAGTAAAAACGCCTTTTTTTTTTGAATAAAAGGATATATATTGAAAAAATAAAAATAATATGTACAAATGTACAAAACTGTTTACAAGAGAACTAGGCTCAAGCTGGAGCAACCAGAAACAATAACTCAGTTACATATGGAACTAAGCACTGTGTCCCAATGAGAAAGCCTTCCTTGTCCTTGGTGGTGTAGAGAGTAAAAACGGCTTACTTATACTTATAACTAGTTGTACACCCGTGCTTCGCACGGGTCAGGTTTTTTAACATCCCTATGCTTATGCATCCATTAAAAAAAATATACGCAAAGAGAAATTTTACCCCCATCAAGGGTTCTTGTAGATGAAAGGTGGACAATTAAATTTTATGGAAAAAAGATCGTTTTTTAAATATCCATAATGTAGCATCCCAACCCTTGTCAACTGAGCACCTAAAATGCCTGCACGATTACGAAAATATCAGCAGGAACATAATCCTTCATAAAAGAAACATCAAATTTGATTTTCGTAGCTGGATCCCTTAGAGGGGTCCAAGTCATAACCTGCAATGGGCACTTTGATTGCTGCAAAAAAGAAAAATTAATTCTTAAATAAAAGAAATGTTTCAAATGGCTAGAGCTCCCTTAGCTTAAACTTCACTTGAAATATTCTGTTGAAGTTGTCATCGTTGATACAAGAGAAAGTTGTGACATTGTCTCTGAAATTTTAATAATTACTGGTGTCACAGGTTTAATAAATTACTTTCTTTTTTTTAACATAAAACTAAAATCATACATAATTGAACACAATGAGATTAATAATCCTTCGCAATGGATTTTGCAGAGCTAATATTGTCATCAAAACAATAACATTGCTATCTGCGGGAGTCGAACCCACAACGACATGGTTGAGGACCAGGTGCTCTGCCATTTGAGCTAAGACAGCAAATACTATTTCCTAATGTAGTGACACTTAAGGTAAGAGAGAATTTACCTTCAGCTTACTTATAGAAGGTAAGCAGTATCCATTCATGCTAAGCTTCACGTAATAATTCCTGAATTCTCTCCTTCAATGTTTTTCTTTGGTTGCAGATTTTTCTTGTAAGATCTAACTGGTGGTCATTCAACTACTTGTTGCCTGCACACCAAAAGAAAAAAAAATATACAGCTACTGAAAACTCTAGGTTGTAAAGAGCTTATCACCACTTCTAAATAAACACGCAACCATACTAATTAAAATGCAGTTCTCTTTGGAATCATATTGTGGAATACTAAGATCTGGAGAATAGATGACACGACAGATCATTCTTTCATTAGTTTAGAGTTCCTTGTGAAAAAACAAATATCCACCAAACCTGATCTTAGAACTTTCTGGAGGAGATTGAAGCAATTGTTAATTTGGTCAACTCCGGCATTAAATCAACTCCCGCATTAGTAAACCCTTCAATTATTCGTATCCCATGGACCTTCAACGACGACCCCTACGTTCACCAAGAACTATTTTACAAATTAGTTTATGCATTCTACAAATGAGTCTATGCTAAATACGGACTGAGGGAACAACGTATACAACATTAACAGAATTCAACATACAAAATGTCTAGATAAGATCAGTCAAGATTTCCAAAACATTACCTATACAGGATATGGAATCGGAAAGGATTAAATCTTTCTTCAATTGCTCCGGAAAACCCTTTGTGGATCCAACTGACTGCTGGCAGACAGTTCTTGCCTTCCTTTCCCATTCCTATAAGCATGTGAAGAACATGAAATCAAATGTCATAGTTGCAGTGATCTATAGTACTTACGATTAAAAGCTTGAAAAGTTATGCAGTGCTACTAAATTCCGTTTCCTTATCCTCTTTCTCAAGAGTGTAATATAAGACACCAAAGCATAAGAAAATCTTGGCCAGAAGTAATGCCGGAATCTGGAAAACCGCGTGCTCTTAAAATGTTAATCCGTTAGCTATAAAAGCTCTAAATATTGGAAAAGTGATATAAAAAATCAAATGATACTCACCATCATTTGGTCGCCTATTTGAGAGGAAAATCGTAGAATCTTCCGTGATTAACTGGAGTGTAGTGGCAACCCTTTTCTATCCGATGTTAGGTAAAACCTAAGGAATGTATTTTACAATCCTATTCTCTCCATCTACATTCAATAAAGTAAAAATCAGCATTTTGTCTTTAGACATTCCAACAGCAGTGAATTTTGAAAATCCATGTGAACAAACACGTTGCCACAATAATTATCAATAATAAACAAAATGCATACGAAAAGTTGGTGTTCATGAGTTGAACTTAAATACGATAAGCATTGCTCTATATCTAGCAAATAGACTATAGGAAATATACAAATTATAGACTGTATCCCTTACAAATTTTTAATTCTCCAATCTTATAGAAATCGGTGAAGTCGTGTATAGTTGTTTTTTCCCTTTTTCTGCGGTGCTGGTTGCAAGTCTTTTCCTTATTCCTTCACCACCTTTCATGTTTCAATATACTCTATCTAATGGAATTGTATGGGCCGGAGTTGATTACACCTGTGGTAATAATCAACCCTGTTAACGAAATCATTTGACTGACCACCAACTTTCCAGGTAATGATTCAAGGGAATTGGTTTTGATTATACCGATTTCCTCCGATACAAAACACTGCTCGAAGTTACAGAGACTAATATGCAAGGAAAAAGTACTCAAAATGCATTTCTCAAGATTCAAGATGTACAAAAACTCAATCATACATCAGATATATCAGATTGAAAATGGAAATGTACAAAAACTCAATCATACATCAGATTTCTCCTCATTGAATAGATAAAATTAATTGAAATTTCCAATACTACGAACGCATGATATTCATGAACATTGTTACTCTGGCATGCTCAACAACAGTCCGTTGATGAGTCTCTTTTATTGGTAAGTCTCAAGAAGAAAATGGTTTTACATAGGATTATATCAAACAGAAGATGCATATGACTCGGAACCTAGTAACTAATGTTATGTTTATGAACCCACATTGCTTCACCTACAAACCCTTAAAGCATTTCCCAATCAAAATTGAGATAAGAGTATATATATATATATATTACTTGTAATCCAGTAAAATCACAAACAACTAAACTTCAGTTTCGCCCATGAAAAAAAAATCCAAGAATAGAATTAAATGTATGTGAGAAAACTGTCCCTGGTGTCATTCTGTAGATAAGGCAATTGTGGGCATTGAGGGAACTCTGGCTCACTTGCCGGCAAAGCGACATGTTTGTATCTACTGCCTTCAGAGCCAAACTACATGAAAAACAAACAATAGTCCATCTTTAGAAACTGAATGTCTTATTGATGCATTACAATTATCAGTTCATATTGTAAAACTATATAGGTGCTCATACACATAGCAAGCATATAATAACAAAAAGTAATGTTGCACAGTCTAATCTCAGTAGGATTTCAAAACTACAGTCACAATGACAACACACTTTATATAATCCACTTTGCCAAATCGCCAAAAATGAGGTTACGCACTTGACAAAAAACATCAGCTAGGATTACACTCAACCCATAATGACTTGCATATCAAGAGAACCTTTCTAAAACTGGCACATACTTAAAAATTCAAAATTTGGAAAAGCATGAAATCATCTCAGTAAACGATCAAGAATTACCCTACAATCCCTGGAAGTACAATACTTAATCACAATCAAGAACTTTATTTGGAATTGCTCCATAATTTCGCCTACAATTTGCTCCATGGTTCAGATTGCTCCTTCTGAACCATCAACACATCTTCGGTGAAAACATGTCTTCCTGCCAAGAACCATCAGCACTAATTGTAGGATCACAATTGAGTGTACCTTTAATATTTAAACATAGTAGAAACTTTAACTACAAATTGAAATTAATTTTATTACTGGACGGCCGATGAGTAATGTTAAGTCGGGTCTACTTTCGAAGAGAACACTTAGCTTGACTAATGAGATCAATTACCTATAGTTATTAGTTAAGCTCCTGACATACCTCAAAATTGGTCGATTACTCATCTTATGCACTCGCTCTCTTTTTCTGCCATAAAATATAAATCTTAATATCAAACCCATAAATTTTTTACCGTGAAAGCGCTTGGAAATCTGTTGTTGTTCTTCTTTGTTTACTTATTCACCAATTCAGCCATGATATCAAAAACAATAACCTGATAGACAACACAATTATGTCGTAAACTTTGAATCTAGACATGACAAAAGATGTTAACAAAGAAATAATTAAAATCATATAAAGACACAACCAAACCACCCATATCACAACTAAGGCTATAAGAATCCTATACTCAACCTAGCAGTTCTTTTGCAGCATAGAGGCTGTGCTCAAAAGACTTAGGAATTAATGAAAAGTGCAGTGCGAAAAAAACTCACTTAGCAGGTGGCGCAAGTTCAGATACCGAAAGTTTAAAGGCATGTACCCGCCAAACTGGGAGGCATGTCCCAGGTTTATAAGCAAAACTGGGAGTCATCGTCATAACAAAAACATGTAGAGCTTTCTCGATATCAGCTTTCTTCATATCAGCTTGCAGTAATCAAAAGAAAACAACTTTCATAATTGATTGATCACAAAACTGATTCAAATGTTAAAGCATACCTGCAAAGCTTTTTTAGTATTTGCTTCCCTCCATGCAGGGCCCTCAATCTGTAAATGGTAAAACAAAGTGAATGGAAATTGTAAAGCAAAGAATAATGAGTGCAGGGGTTAATTGATAAGATGTTTTCTAAATCCCAAATTAGACCTTGAGAAATACAATCATGTGACAGTAGAGGAAGGGTCTTTGATTTTTACAAAATAGTTGAAGTTTGGAGCTTGTTCTTTGCAAAACGACCATAGATTTTCTCCAACTCTCAACTTATCCTACTCGAATTAGAAACCCTGATATTGCTTAAGAAATAAATCAAAAAAAAAGAATAAGGTTAGGGCTTACCAATAGAAGTTATGATCTGCGGTCTATGTCGAGCTCAAGAAAATCGAGCCTGCTAAACAAAACAATACACAATGGAAAGAGATTGATGAAGAATTGCGTTAGGGCTTACCAATAGAAATTATAATCTGTGGTGTATGAGAAGAAAGAAAAATGGTGGCTGCAAAACAAATCAAAACAAAAAGGTTAGAAGAAACGAAACATGGCAGAAGAAACGGCGAATCCAAAATATGAGAGCCCTAAATCTATTCTAAAAAACAGTCAATACTTGTGATGGAGATCCGGAAGAGAGAAGGAGAATTGTTAGGGTAAAAAGAGTCGCCGGACCCGGTGTGAGAAGAACAGGAGGAAAAATAAGGATTAACATTTTTTTAGATAAAATATTTGGAAGGTCTCTTATTGGCCGGAATTTTTTTAAGTGGGGTCAGAAACTCTAGGAATTGAGAGAACTCCCTACTTTTAATCTCAGCTAAGTAAAACATTCTGAAATTATCGGGTTTAATTTAATTTAATGTGAAAGGAGATACCCCTTGATAGAAGACTTGGGTTTTCGTAGGATTAACATCAGTAAGTATCCACCCATTTAAAAAATCCCCCAAGACAAACCAACTAGCCCATCCAGCCTTGTATTTATAAAGTCCCCGAATAGAACCAAGCAGCCCTAAAAGTTACGTATACAATATGACGCCGTCCTTCTGATCCTAAAAGTTCCGTGATGTTTTTAGGTTTGCTAGGGTTTCAGGATTGAGCATGTATTAATACTTCGTTTCTTTTTCCTTCGATTTCAGTTAAACAGGGTTTTATGTAGGTTCTAAAGTTTTTTTGTATTTTTTTTTGTTGTTGATTTCTTGTGTCGCCATGTCGATATTTAACTACCCCAATTCAGTTTTTTGATGCTAGCTCTTGGCAGTACGAATACTTTATCATGGATATCCTTGATTATTTGAGCAGGTTCCCGAGGATCCGTGGTTTCTGGTAGGATCTCCAGGGCTTGAGCAGATTCTGGTGGATCATTAAAAGTTGTTCTTCAACTTTTTACTCGTATCCCAGCGAGCTAATAGTCCAAAGACTAAAATCCCAGTCCAAAAGATGGTTGCGATACTCCACCACAAATACCACTATTTTTTGAGATAGATAGCAACGATGCCCAGTGTAATGCCGAATTCGGTGAAGACCTTAATAGGAGTACACCAGGTCTGTATGTAGATGAAGGCTGGCTAAGAGAATCCATTCTTTGATGTCAACCGATGTGACACAGAGGAAGAATGAAATTACGGGTACACCATTTCGGAGAACGAGTCTATATCCGACAATGAGTACGAATATACTCCTCCTGACAAGCTAAAAATCCCGACAACTCAGCTTTTTACAGGGTGATGAAGTGATTCCCTCATATTCGACGAAGCTAAACAGGTATGATCTCGTGGAATAGGCTGTAAACAAAGTCACTCCGTACGAAGTGACTTTGTTTACAGTCCATTGTACGATATCATCGTTGTTTAGCTTCGTCAAATCTGGGTTACACACTCATCATCCCTTGAAAAGCTGAGTTGTCGGGGTATCAGCTTTTCGGGTGGGATATATTCATAGTCATTGCGAGGATAGACTAGTACCCATAATTATTTTTTTCCTCAGTGTCGCAGCGGTCGACATTAAAGTATGGCTTCTCAGTATCCCTTAGCCGGTCTTCATATCGTATTGAGTTTTTTGCCGTTCTATATCCGGACCTGTTGAACGACTATCAAGGTCTTCCCAGTAGTCACGGCTACCCTTGGGATCGTTGCCATCTATGTCAACATATTGCAACCGTGGTGGAGTCTCGCAGCCATCTTCTGGGACAAGGATTACCGTAATCATCTAACAGTCGAAAGTAGGTTGAATGTTTTATGTATGCATGCCATTTGTTGGAATTTGTTCTGCCGTTTGGTTGCAAATGCATTTAACATGTTTGGCCTAGACTAGGATCTGTCATCGCAATTGAGATGCCTGTGAACATTACTGCTATGACTATCTACTTAATTGTGTTGGCGATATTTGTCATTGCATCCATTGCTGGAATTTACTAGACCTCCTGTTAGAGCATTTGTAATTTGGGTGTCAGTTGCGAAAATTGATGGTGAAGCATGAATGTTTAGTTTTGGGAAAAGCATCCATTGCTGGAATTTACTAGACCTCCTGTTAGAGCATTTGTAATTTGGGTGTCAGTTGCGAAAATTGATGGTGAAGCATGAATGTTTAGTTTTGGGAAAAGCACAAGAAGTATGGCTGCTGTAAGGAGTAGATGCGGTTCTTCTTACCGATGCAAATTTTTATGATCTTTGTATTATGGAATATATTTTATTGTTTAAAGCGGTTCTTCTTACCGATGCAAATTTTTATGATCTTATTATGGAATCTAATTCTTCTATATAAAATAAATTTTTGCATAGCGAAATTTGAATTCATTTTTTAGAGATGGGATGTGCTATTTATGTGGAAGGAGTTTTAAGACATCTTTTAACAAAAAAGTGCCTAAAATTCCTAAATTTTATAATGTTCAAAATTAAAATTCCGAAATTTTAGAATGTTCAAAATTTTCATTTCCACCTGGAGGAGTCTATTTTTAATTGGAAATATAGGTGGAACAATTCTGTTGGTTACTATCGTATTTTTTAAATCCAAAATCTAACAAATAACTACTTTTGTTTCTTAAAAATTCTTTAACATCCTCAAAGAGATCCTCTAAAACTAGAGGATGGGTTTGAAGATGTCAAGATAAAATCATCTTCAGAACATC
Organism: Papaver nudicaule; assembly: GCA_023529015.1. Classification (NCBI taxonomy): domain Eukaryota; kingdom Viridiplantae; phylum Streptophyta; class Magnoliopsida; order Ranunculales; family Papaveraceae; genus Papaver; species Papaver nudicaule. The sequence goes on along the minus strand of JAJJMA010163221.1, from coordinate 6,436 downwards.
TTTACACACTCCCAGTGGAGAAGGATTTTTGATAAAAGAGATTAAATCCTATATGGCCTTAATTTTAGGAAGTTAACATTCTCCCATTGGAAATGCTCTAGGAGAGTTGTGAGTTACATATCATGCATTTATTATTAACCATTGTATTTATTTATTTTATTTTTGAAAAACAGTGCTTTTATTTAGAGGATGAATCTTATATAGATCGACATGGGTAGTCCACCCACCATACATTCTGTTGTTACATTGTAGAGAAGATCGGATAGCGCGATAGCTTGGAAATAACAACACAGAGAGACTAATCCTAGTTTAGCTTGAATACTACTTTGAGCCAAAGGACTGGCAGCAGGGACGGAGTCAGAAACTTTTTCCAAGAGGGGCTAAACCATAAATAAAACAATTTAGGGGGGGTTTCTTATTAAATTTTCTTCTAAATATATAAAAACTTAAAGAATTTTAAATGAATTTTCTAAAATTAGGGGGGGCGGGAGCCACCTCTAACCTACCTTTAGCTCCGTCCCTAACTGGCAGACCATAGAACCACATCTCCACCCGGACTGTAACTTGAGTATTTGTTGAGCTTCTTTAAAGTAGAAATCGAACAGCATCGGGCGTAGTTGTCGAACCATCCCTCCCAAACATGAGGGGGAGTTGTTGATTTTAAAATAAAATAAAATAATAAATGGTGAAAGATAGGGAGGTGTGGAAGGATACGTGTAGATAATAATTATCCGATTCTCAAGAAACCAAAACTGGGGGAGAGACCTTCTTCTGCCATGATAATTATCATCCCTGGTCATTTGTGTCTGAACCATCAAGCTGCACTGTGACCCAACACTCACAAACACACTTTGTACGAGTAGAAAATCTGCATAGGTATACAAGATACCATATCCATCAGATCTACTCATACTCACAGTTACTTAAGCAAGATTCAATGGTGGGAGGACCATAAGAAAAATACCGAAGACATGTAAAGAGTAGTAATCAAAGACTAAAATGTATAAAGACTTGAATGTATTTCAATGTTGTAACTACATGGATTGTAACCCTAAGGAACCAGAGGAGATACAGACCTAATCCCACTCTTGCCGCTTAGGTTTTTCCAAAAGAATCCAACCCTTACAAAGTTTTCCAAGCTCGCCTTATATAGGCCGAGCTTGGGTGGTTTACAGCTAATAAGACAAAAGACTCAATCGTGGTGGTGTCAGCCTTTGTCGAGTAAGGCGGTTTATTCGGTGGTGCTCTGAAGTTGACTCTGGGGCTTCGGTCCCTTGATGCAGTCTGAATCCTTCTCTTCCGAGTCTTTACTTCGCTCACGTTTGGTCTTATTCTACTTCTGTTCGGTCCGAGATCTCGTTGGTGGTTCCTCTGGGGCTGTTAGGCTTCTTGGATTTACGACACGTGTCCCGAGGGTTTTACCCTCCACAGTTTGCCTATTTTCTTGTCCAAAGATCGAGGAGGTTTGGAGAAGAAAATTCTTGGTACTTCATCTCCTTCGACACATGTCCCTTTTTTGGTTTCTCTTACTGACACACGTAATTTCGAGTGCTTTTCGAAATCTTCGCCTCTCTTTTACCGGCTACCCACAGTATCGGTTTCTTCCTTCCTTATTTAAATTAGCTTCTTCTCTCTTTTCTTTTTCTCTCCATCACTTTCCGAGGCGCTTGAACTTCTTTCTTCTGTATCCTTTGCTTGATCATGGTAAGCTTTCAGAGTTTTAGTTCCCGTCGTTTGATTTGATTTTACTCTTATTTGTTGTTCCTTTTAACCATTCCTTCTGCCTCAGGCTTCTGCAAGTGCTTCTTCCGTAAGGATACTGCCTCACAAAATGGTGGATCCTCAGAGAATCGGTTGGGAAGAAAAGGCCCGTATCTATGGGTTCGATTCATCTTTATTTCCTTGCCAGAATTTAGGTAAAGTGATTCTATCCCCTGAACTGCTTTCCGCTCAAAAGTTCGGTAGCAGAAGATTAATCGTTTTCGGCGAGCAACTTGGCGCCGGTCTCCCTATTCCCTTGTACAATCCATCAAATCCTCTTTTCTATGAAATTTATTCCAAGATCAGTCCCCCCTGTGGAGTGATGCAGTTGAACGGGAACGCTATTCGGGTCATCAGCGAATGGGTTGCTCGCTCGGAGGGCAGGTCGTATTATTATGAGGAACTTCCCGAGGAACTTAAACACCCTCCTGATTTTTGGATCGCCGAAAAAAATTCTTCACATACTATAAGGTTGAGAAATCCTTGCTTAAAGAGAAAGCTCCCTGGAGTGTGAGCTTAGGTAAAGTGGTCGATTCTTCCCATGCTTTGGGTGATGTTGACCTTTCGGGGTCCAAAACGAATACGCTTCTTCGCCATTCCAGCGACGAGGTGTGGTTTTCAAAGCTTGTATTTATCGAGGGACCCGTCCTCTATGGCTATGAGGATAAAGAGAAGAGAATCGAGCGGAAAAAGTTTGAGGATGGGCACGATTTCCCCGTTGTCGATTTCTATAAGATTTACTTCTCTGAGGAGGAGCGAGTGAAGTCTCAAGAAAAGATTGCTCAGGTCAAACTGAGGGTAAGGTGTGGTCGAATGTTGTTTTGACTATTTTTTCTTTTAGATTGTCTTTATCCACATATTTTCTTGTTTTTCAGAAAGTGGAGCGAGAGAAGTCAAATGGCCAAAAAGGTTCAAGCCGAAGCGATGATCCGAAGAAGAGAAAAAGATTTTCGCAATCGGCACCTGCTGGGGAGGAGGAGATTGGTCAGGTGATAAACACTTCATGCCTCAGTTATGCGATAGGTATGGATATCTGCCTATGTTTAGAACCTGACAGATTGGCTGCTTTTCAGCAGGGCGATGCGAAGATCGCTGATGATGGCACTGCAAAGGTTGCCTTGTGTAACCCGAATCGAAAAAAGGGGAAGACTGTAGCAGCGAAGAAAAAAGGCGTGGGAGGTATTAACCCTGTTATTGAAGCTGTTAATCGAAGCTCTACTGATCCGTCTACCGTGCTTGCCGAAGAGGTGGATGATGAAGAGACCGAGGATGAGAGGTCTCCAGTTTTTAGGAGGTTAAGGAGGTGAAAGGATCTTAGTTCTGGGGCATCTGGGATGCCGAGCTCCCAAACTTTGGTACCCTCGCAGGGACCTTCTTCTTCGTCTTTCTCTGTTGGTGGTGGCTCCCGTCCTAATCAATCAGATATGAACTTGAATCAATAGTCCAATGTTGGTTCTCTTCTTTCTTTTCCAACGTCAGCTGCTGCAGATATCCCTTTGATTCCTACTTCCTTTGTTCAGCGTCCGTGCTTAGGTCCTGAGGCTTAAAATTTCGTAGAGCAGGACTCTCGTCGAAGTCCCCATGCTGATGAGTTAGCTGATCTTTTGAAAGCGCATGCGAGGGATCCTCAAAATCATCCCTTAGGTCCTTCGGCGATCGGCTTTCTTGCGCAAGTTTTTTCTGACTCTTTGGACAGGAGTTCGTTTGCCTCTGCGGTTGCTTATCATCAATCATTCGTAGAAGCTGTGAGTTTATTTCTTGGCTGTTTCTGTTCATATGCGTGTTTTAATATTTCTGTTTTTGATTGTGTGCTTCTTTTTCAGCAAAATTACCATGGAAGGTACTTACTCGATCTTATCTCTGGCCAAGGTCTTGAGGTTTCTCGTCTTGGCGAGGACAACCGGCTTTTACAGCAAGAAAATAGTAATCTTTCGGGAAATGTGAAGGGTTTGGAGGAACGCCTTGAGACTGCCGTGTCCGAGCGAGATTCTTATTCCCGAAACGTTGGCTTTCAGAGAGAGTGAGCTTCGAAGCTTGATATAGAGTTGCATTAGTCTCGCAGTTTGTGCGAGGAAAAGGATGTCAAGATTACTACTTTAGACGAGGAGGTTTTGCAACTTAAACGTCATATCCAAGTAGAGGCAGAGCGCACTGCTTTATTTAGCCGCAGGCATGGCCGCTATCTGTTTAGGAATTTAGGTATGCGACCACCTTACTATCATGATGGCCTGAATGATCCTGACGCTTCACTGGAATCCGATAGATATCTTGTTTCATCCGAGGATGTTAAGTTAGTAGTTGCTGAATTGCGAGCAGCAAGGCCCGAAGGGGATGTCGAAGAGACGGGTAATGACGCCGAAGATGGGGTGGGGATTGGTGGTGAGGAATCTAGTAATTTGGAGCAAAGGGAAAGTAATGCTTTTGATTCTCAAGTACTAGAGACAGTTGATGGAATTATTGGTGAGAGGCCAGAAGAAGGCGATGGAAGTGGCGGTGAGGGTCCGAAGATGGGTAACGAACTTTCTGGCGATAAGCCGAAGGATGCGGGTTTCATCGATGCCTCTGAGAAGAGTTCTAGGATTGATGCCGAGGCATCGAGATCCGATGAATGAACTTAATGCCAATATGGTTTCCGAGGTTTCGTTCTTTTCTATGAAGAATGTCCTCAAGTTTTTTGCTCCACCTTCAAATAGTCCCCCGGGGTGCATAGAATGGTTTCTCGAGTATGTAAAATTGGGAGTATGTTACCTCTTTCACCTTTTTGATTTCTTGTTGCTGCTCCCATGTTGTGGATATCAACTTTGTACATTTGTCTTTGTTTTTCTTTTATTCTTGATGTTATTCCGCTCTTTGGTACTGTGGTTTGTTGCTGTGCTTGTTTACTCACTCGTATTGGGAAGCTATTTTTATAAATGGCTCTTATAGTTTCTCTAGGCGCAACTTCGGGGCTTACTTCGATGTAGGAGATAGTGAACCAAGCTAGTGGGGGCGTAAGGATCACCCTTCCCAAAGGCTTGGAGTTACTTGCACTGGTTTCAAGCAAACACTGGCTATTGATAGCGTAGGTATCCAGTTTGCCTTAATACCTTAGGTAGGTACCGAAGATATTTACTTCCTTGAGGGCATGATAGTGCCCTGGTGACCTTTAGCCTAAGTAAATGTAAAAGCTTTAAAATGAATACCCCGTTTTTCAATAATAAAGTAACACAATGGGAGAGTGCCGGTCAAGGCTGGAGCTTAGACATGGCACTTTTTCTCTTATCGCGGCCTAAAGTTCGACCCACTCAAACCTTTAACAGCCTCCCCCCCTTTTAGGCTTGATTTTTTAGTGGGGTCCCTCGGCTGCCTACTTCGCTGCTTGTTTTGAGAACAAAGCAGCTGCCTCGGGGTTCCATCCTCCTCTATAGGTAGATGTTAATCCCATTTATCGTCCCCTCGACGTCCGAGGACGTTAAGTCCTCGGTCGTTTTGGTGGTAGGTACGAATGTATCATTAGCTTATGTAGCCTTGATTCAAGGTGCCCACCGCTATCGGGGTGTCTTGTGGGTAGAGGACCGTGCCATATAACTCGCAGGGCCCTTACGATTTATATGAGCATCAGCTTTGTGCCTGCTATGTGAGGTCTTTTTGTTCATTCGCGTTTTTTGCCTCGGCGTTACAGCCTTTTGTTTATTGGCGTTTTTGCCTCAGCGTTACAGCCTTTTGTTTGTTGGCGTTTTTGCCTCGGCGTTACAGCCTTTTGTTTGTTGGCGTTTTTGCCTCGGCGTTACAGCTTTTTGTTTGTTGGCGTTTTTGCCTCGGCGTTACAGCCTTTAGCTTTGAGGTTGTTGCCTTCGTAATTTCATCTAGCCAGGTGAGATGCTTTACTCGTCTTGACATGATCTGGAGCCGGATTTTGATAGAAGCTTCGCTTAAAGGGTGCGATTGTGATTCAATGTTTCCCTGAACATTATATACATGAGGAATCTCTTTCTTGGACGAGGTTCTTTGTGTGCTTCCATGCTGTTGAGGCTTTTAGTCTCTGGTCTTCGTGTGATTTCCGAGTTGTGTTCGATCCAGCCTAGATAGGTTCTTGTTTAGTCATTCCTGCCTTTGCCCAATTCGCTCATTTGTTACTTCGGAGTCTTATCAACAGCATTGTTATGGGAAACTGCTCCTGTTGTCGGAGTGTTGGTTGAATCTGTTCGCTTGCCTTTCTTGTTGCTTTAGCTATGAATTCCTTTATGCTTTCCTCTGGATTTCTAGGATTTCCCTGCTGTGCTTGATTGTGACCGAGGATTGTATCCTGTTTCATAGTTGGTTCGTGTTGCCTATTTGTTGCCTAGTGTCCTTTCCTTTGTGTCGATTTTTGTTGTAGGGTTCGCCTTCCTTGGCGCTTCGTTGCTTTGCTATTTTCTTTTCTTACCTTTGGTGCCGTATATATTTTTAGATTACTTTATTGCTGTCAAGTTCTTAATGTTTATGGATGTCGCATGCTAGCTTATTTTTAAATGGTGCCATCAGTCGGTTTCTTAGCCGTTAGAATTTGAATGATAACGTGGGTAATTGAAAAAGGTGTGACCACTTTATTGGGTAATGTGCAGTTTATGGCACCTTGAAGTAATGGTGCGTTATTCAAGGGTAATCAGAATTTTAACGTCTGTCCTTTGATTGGACTCGACGATTAGGTGGCTCC
>JAJJMA010163215.1:0-27240 GCA_023529015.1 Papaver nudicaule | reverse complement strand
GGAGGTGTTTGTGCAATATCAAGGATCTCATTAAACCTTTTGTGTCCTGGATTGTGGGGGATGGGAAGTTTATAAACCCATGGTGTGACAAGTGGATCCCTGATATTGGGGTTGCTCAACCAAATCCTCTTGTCCCACCTGACCCCTCGGTTAAGGTTGACTATTTTATCAATCCTGAGTCTAGGAGTTGGAATGTTGCTAGACTTGAAACACACTTTGATAATGCTTCTGTCCAGAAGATTATTTCTATTCCCTTAAGCCAGTTGATCACTCCTGATAGGAGGGCTTGGGAGCTTTCAAAGACGGGCAGATTTAGTTCTAAGTCTGCATATTTGGGTCTCAGAGGTCTCAGACCAAGCCCAAATAGTGCTCTTTGGAAGTCTATTTGGAAAATTAAAGTTGCCTACAGAATTCAGTTAACTCTCTGGAGGGCAGCTAGAAATGCCTTGAATGTTCGTGTCCTGATTAATTCTAGAATGACCATAGCTGACATTGTTTGTCCGAGGTGTGGTACCTCTGATGAAGACATTATGCATGCCTTTGTATTATGTCCCTTTGCATCTCAGGTCTGGTATGCTTCCCCTTTGAAAATTGTAACTGCCTCTTTTCAAAATTATTCTTTCATTGATTGGCTTTACTTTTTCCTGGTTGATAAACAGTCTAAACTTCCTGATCATTTGCATCCCCTGTTTGCTGCTATTGTTTGGTCTTTATGGTCTAGCAGGAATACTCTGATTCATGAAAAAAAATCTGAAAATATGTTTTCTGTGTTAGCTAGAGCTAGGTACATGGTCTTTTCTAAGAAACCCAACCCTACCCCTGTTAACTATGTCAATGTCACTAGTATGGACAAATGGATTCCCCCAGGAATTGGTTGGTTCAAAGGTAATACTGATGGAGCTTTTGATCTTATTTCTATGCTGTCTGGTTCAGGTTTTGTAATCAGAGACTCTGTCAAGAAAGTCTCCTTTTGTGCTGCGCTGAGTATCCAAGCCAGATCTCCTGAAGAAGCTGAAGCTATGGGTATACATGCTCTCCTCCAAAGGGCAATGCAGTTGAAGATTACTCACTTAATAGTTGAAAGTGATGTTAAAGACTTGGTTGATCAATTTTCTGCTGGCTGTTTTGATGGCAATCAAAGGACTGGTGCTATTTTCAAAGACATTAAGCTTTTTGCTTCTAGTTTGTTGTCTTGTATTTTTACTTTTGCTCCTAGAGTTTGTAATGGAGTTGCGCACTCCTTAGCCCAATGGGGCAAACAGCACTCTAGCTCCATGTTCTGGTCGAGTACTCCAACCTGGCTTTTGCCGGTTGTTGAGTCCGACTGATTGCCTTTTTCAAGGCCTTTGCTTATAAAAAAAAAAAAAAAAAATCAAACTTGTTATCTCGTTGTGCACATCTTAACCGAGTCGCACCCCTTTTGTTTCCCTGCTATTCTGTTTTTTCTTATCTTTACATTTTGATTTTCAAAGTAGTGATTGTCACTTGAATTTTTGCTTGGGCGTTATTTTAGAAAGCTGATTTAGGGGCTTCGAAAAATCTTAAAGCCCTCGGATCACAGGTTCCCAGAAGTAATTTTGCTCTCCCCCTATGTAAATTTTTTTAATACCAAAACTACCCCTTTATGTTTAGTGTTTAATTAGTTACCACATAATTAACTAAATTAAACTTGATTAAACTGATAATCAAAGAATAATTGGGTTTGAATTTATGTTTAGTGTTTTACACCACTACCGCCGCCTCCATCACCGCCGCCACCGTCGGCTATAAGTTTTTTTTTTTTTTTTTAATCGTGGATGCAACCAACAATGGTGGAACAATGGAGCACCTAACATAAGCATCTAAAACCACTCATTTGTATTGAAAACTAGGTCAGATTCACTCCATCATAATCAAAATTCGTGAACCAGAGGTACTTACGGCTGCCATCTAAAGAACAGCTAGCCGTAAGTTAGGCTGCCATTAAAGCTTCAGATCCAAGACGTAAGTTAATATTAGTAGCCGTAACTTACTTACGACTAATACCGATACTCTAGTTAGTAGCCGTAAGTGTTTTCTGAATCAAAATTCATTTGTCGCAAGGTTACAGGCCGTAAGTAATATTCTGCAGCCGTAAGTATAGTTACGGCTGCTATTAAGTCAAATAGGTAAGCAGCCGTAACTATACTTACGGCTGCAGAATATTACTTACGGCCTGTAACCTTGCGACAAATTTTTTTTGATTTAACGGAACTTACGGCTAGTAACTAAAGTATCGAAATGAGACGTAACTAACTTACGGCTAGTAAACTGAACTTACGGCTTGGATCTGAAGCTTTAATGGCTTACCTAACAAACTACTTACGGCTAGTTGTTCTTCAGATGCGAGACGTAAGAAGGACTTACGGCTCTAATAGCCAGCCGTAAGTATCTCTGGTACTCGTTTTTTGATTTTCATGGAGTGAATCTTACCTAGTTTTAGCACCAAAATCAATAACAAAGAGTGGGTTTGGATGGTTACCTTTGGTACTCCATTGTTCCACCATTGTTGGTTGCATCCATGATAAAAAAATCGAAAATGAAAATTTTGGAGGAGAAAAGTGAAGTAGGAGAAGAGAGGAGAAGGGGAAATTTTTTGATGTTTTGATTTGTTTGGTTTTTGATTTAAATTAGATTAGAAAAAATATTAAGTGGGGTGTTATAATTTGTAAGTGGGGTGTAATAAGTATAAGGGTTACTTAGTCATTTCACCATTTTTTGACACCCCTTATAATGACGGCTGGACATTTGAAGTAAAAACCGAGGGCTTCAATTTTTTTTGAAGCCCCAGAATCAGCTTTCTTATTTTATTTGTCTGTACAGGTTTTCGTTTGATACGAATCGGCGTAGTGTTTCCGTGGTTCTAAATCACGAATCGCATCTTCACCAATTACACCTTGAGACACTAGATTACTAGTAAGCGAAGAAAAATAAATTATTTCTTCATCTGCTTGGAGTTATCATGAGAACCGTTATCAACATCAACATCATGTAGTTGCAAACAATCTAGAAGTCTCCGATCTAATACTCATCTGTAATTTCATCTGTTATTTTCCCAAATCAAAAAAAAAAAAAAAAACATATTTACAAAATCAGATCGAATGAATAAAAGTCAACCTTCTTAAACTCCTCAGTTCCATGAAAATTCACGGTTTTTTCCTTCGAACTATTTCAGTAATGAAGAAAAGAGGAAGCTTAGTAAATCAGAACATTAATCGGTTAGAACAAGAATGACAAATGGCGGTTTTCTATCTCGACAAGGGAGGGGTGTTATATACCGTATAAGCTTGCTGGCAACCAGTAACATCTTAATTAGGTGTCTAATGTTGAGGTATATGAATCAGTGATAACCAAAAGTTGCAACTATTCCTGAAATGAAATCAATCACTATTCTTGAATAATTTTTAACTTAGACGAAGGAGAACAAGATGTACCCAAATCTGTATTGTGGCCTGGAAATCTGCAATTGTCAGATAACATCTATCACATAAACAAATAATGCCTCGTAATCCAAGCCTACCTCATTGGCAAAGTTATCAAATGAAAGGTGATTTAGGGGCTTCAGGTTTTGAAACTTTTTTGAAGCCCCTGCACTATTTACTTCAAATGTCCCCACGAATTATAAGGGGGTGTAAAAAAATCGTGAAATGACTAAGTTAACCTTATACTAATTTATACTAATTTTTACCCAAATTTACCCACCCTAATTACAAACATAAATACTTATATCCCACACAAAAAAAATCAAAACCCAACAATCAAAACATCAAAATTTCTCCCTCTCTCTTCTCCTCTTTTACCTCTCTTTTCTTCCCCATTTCCTCTCCACATTTCTCATTTTCGAGTTTTTGAACATGGATGGAACCAAAACTGATGCAACAATGGAGCAGCAAAGGTAAGCATCCAAACCCACTCTTTTGTTATTGATTTTGGTGCTAAAACTAGGTAAGATTCACTCCATGAAAATCGAAACTCGAGTTCCAGAACTACTTACGGCTGGCTGTTAGAGCCGTAAGTCTTACTTACGTCTCGCATCTGAAGAACAGCTAGCCGTAAGTAGTTTGTTAGGTAAGCCATTAAAGCTTCAGATCCAAGCCGTAAGTTCAGTTTACTAGCCGTAACTTACTTACGGCTAATACCGATACTCTAGTTAGCAGCCGTAAGTTCAATGTAAATCAAAATTTTTTTGTCGCAAGGTTACCAGCCGTAAGTGCAAACTTATCAGCCGTAAGTTAGTTACGGCTGCAAATCTTTTTGGATTATCAGCCGTAAGTTACACTGACAACCAATTTTCTCACATTTCTCTGCCATATTTTGCGCTTCAGAGAACCAGACTCAAGTGCCGTGGTTGCACCAACTGAAATAATGGCTCACCGAACTGTTGCTGGTTCAAAGTTTACACAGAAGGAAGATGCTTGTCTTTGCGCAAACTATATCATTCACTATCCGACGAAAGAGCAATTTAAGGCTTTCAAGGGATACTTGGAGTGGGGCTTGCCTCCTGAAACCTGGTGGGACATTACACAGGATTTTTGGACAGAAACCAAGAATCCGATGACGCGCAAAAGGGTTGTGCTGATGCTGCGATGGTCTAAAATTCAAAGACGGGTTCGTGAATTCATGAAACTAGTGGCATTCATCAACCGATGTTGCCGTTTTGAGGGTGAAACCGATGAAGACATTGTCAAGAGGGCTCTAAGGGAATGGACTCGATGGCACAAAAAGGAGTTCAAGTATGAAGCTCATTATAGGCAATGTAGGAATTTTTTTGTGAAACTTAACGGTAGCAATGGTGACTTGATATAAGTAAGTCGTGATGGTGGTAAAAATCAATATGTAAGGCATCTATGTGGTAAAAAATTATATGTAAGGCATCTATGTATGTTGAAAATTAGTATTTTTTTATAGTTACAGGAGTACTTACGGCTACTGAATTTACCCTGGTACCAGCCGTAAGTAAAGTTACGACTACACTTTCCCAGACGTAAGTCAAGTTACGGCTACTGAAATCATCTGGGATTAAGCCGTAAGTAAGTGGAATTTCATAAAACATAACTCCAAAAAGTGAAGTGTTTGCCAAAATAATCAAAAATACATTCATCATCATGTTTCAACAAAAAAAACAACAAAAAACACAACAAAAAACACGTATCACTAACAAAAAACATGTATCACCAACATCTTCAAGCTTCTTTTTCCTCTTCATCCAAATCTCTCAACGGTTCTTGTGGTTGTTGGGCTCTTTGCGACGCTTTTATTGCATCCCAAGTGTTCATTTCTGTCTCGTATTGTCCACACCATTCCCTAGCTATCTCTTTGTTCAACGTTGTAGGGGACAACGGTGGTAATGGGCAACCATCTTCTAACTTAAGCCCTATGAAATGACATCCTCCAATTTGTGCAATCACAAGACGGCGAGGCTTGCCAAGATCTCCATGTTCTTGACTATACATCGCATAGCGGGGAGTGTACGTGTTATTACCACCACGGGAGAAGTAGTGAACAACGCATTTGAATTCATCGGCAATCAAGTGCCCGCATTCCGGAAATGCCATCCAATTTCCCCTTGACATAAGATCACCTTCCCCGATGAGTCTCCTATTCATTGCCTCTAGTCTATCATTGTCGTCCCCGGGACCCGACAACAAATAGTAGTAAACATCCGGCTCTCTATTTAATCTTGCATACAACAACATCCTAACATAGGTGGGTTGGTTCACCGCGGGAAAGGGTCCTAGTTGTTCCGATGTAACATGGTAACCACAATTTCCATCGCCCTCTACATCTTCCATGGAGATTATGTAGTCATGAATTATAGATGGAAGTTGCTCCATCCACTCATAATAAATCATGTGGTAAGGCCTATGAATGTTTCCATGTTCATCCAAAGGGGTTGTAAAGTTACCACAAGGTTCGCGACGTACCTCCTTCCCATGCTTTAAAACCCTCCTATTGTCAAGCTCTTCAACAACCACATCCGGGGTGCTCCTCTTCTTCACTACCGGGGTGCTTTTCCTCTTATAAACTTTGATTGGTAGCCTTACTATTGTTTGTTCGGGGGATGTTGCCACACCCTTGCCTTTGCCCATCACATCTTTATCCTTCACATTCCCTTTTGTTGGAGTGGCAACCGTTGGAATCTCCTTCACATTGGGTTGACGACTTGTTGAAGTTTTTCCCGTTGGAGGTCGTTTACGTTTGTTTTTGTTGACAAATGCTTGAAGGGTGCATTCCATGTCGTCTAAACCTTTTACCTCCTCCAAGTTCTTCATCATCTCGAAGTCTTCACTCTCTCGTTGGTTCATCAACTCAAAGCCCGAGGGGTCTCTTGTCTTTGACGCAATATTTCTCTCTCTTGCATTCGCACGAGCAACTCTCTTTGTAACCTTGGTGTTAGGCCTACCCCTAACATCCTTCTTCTTATCCGGTTCAAAAAGATCACATCTAGTGTGTGCATGAGCCCATTTTCGATACCGTGCGCACCAAGATTGCCTTTGTCCCACATTCATGTCCTTCCAATACTCCCTCGTTGCTTCATATTCATATGTCTCATTATACTCTCCCCCAAAGTCGTTGTCGAAGACTTGTTCTTGGAATGAAAGTTGCCTCCAAAATGGATCGATCTCGCCAATTGGGACCACACCATCCGTGAAAGTCGCAAATCTATGGCAACATGGGAGTCCCATGGATGACATGTTGGGACAAATACAAACATTGGGGTCGAATTCACCGTTACGATATTTCTCTCGTTCCTTCATGACTTCCTCGATAGCCCAATGGGACACAAAATGGGAGATTCCTTCGAGACAAGGTTCGTTAAGGTACTTGGTGTGCATATTCATTCGATTATGTTCAAAAGCTCCCTTAATCGTATCTAAAAGATGTTTAAAATACCTTTTCATGGCATTGTAAACCTTAACAAATCCACCATCACCATTTAAAAGATTCTTTTTGAACCGGCCGTGACAAGACTCCACGGAACTTGTTGCTTGGTTCTTGTAGTGCTTGCGTTGATTGGTGAAAGCCGCGACAAACCGATGCCTATGAGGGACAAACCATTCCTCCTTTAAGTACCTTTTAACTTCGGGGATACGACTCCAATAGCTCAACATCTCACTTGCCTTCTCTTCATATTCCTTGATTGTGAGTGCCCAAACTATATCATCCCATTGTACCAAGAGTCTTGCCCATTCATTTTTGTTGAACTCTTCCAATTTTTTCAACTCCTCTAACCTTTCTTTCATTTTCGCTTCCGGTAGTTTCTTAGCTTTGATGTACTCTTCTTTCATTGTTGGTGCGATAAGAGGCTTGCACTTTACTTGTACGCTATTCCATGCGTGAAAAGTGCAAAGCATGTTGTGAGCATCCGGAAAAACACTATTGATCGCATTCATTAAGGCTTGCTCTGTTGGTAATGATGACACCCGGATAATGATCTTCATGGTATATATACTTCAATTGTTGCAATGCCCAAACATAGCTTTCCTCGGTCTCGTCCATCATATAACAAAAGCCGATGGAAGATTGCTTTGTAGAAGTTTGACCAACAAAATGCAAAAGAGGTAGACGATACTTATTGGTTTTATAAGTACAATCTAACAATAGAACTTGGTAATTGCACCGCGCCAATTTTATGAATTCCGGATGAGCAACAAACATGTGGGTCACTTTGTGGTCCGCGTCCTCCTCGAAGTAACAAGTGAATTTGTCTTTCAAAGCTTCAAAAAGTTTTTGTTGAAGATCGGACCTACCTTGCCATTTGATTCTCTTTGCTTTAGAGGTGGCGTTGTAGATTGTTCTCAAATTCGAACAATTTTCCGAGTTTACATGTTGGAGGTTGCCAAGAATATCACGAGGAGGTATATTTCTTTCGTACATCCCTTCCACCAAAATTCTTTCATCGGGAGTTAACCTTGTAGCTAAATCATGTCTATAAAAACTCTCGGGAGGATCGTGGTTGTGACAACCGCTTATCACCGTCTTCAAAAACCATCTCTCATTTTGCTTGTTTAGAGCAAATTGGAGTCTAAAAGGGCAATTCGTTTTCTTTGTAAAGGTTTTTGGGGTCTTCCTATTAATCTTCAAAAGCTTCCGCACGGTGCCTTTCTTTGCATGACTCTTATACACTCCACTACACTCGCACACTAATTGAAAACGGTTATAGGTCACATTACTTCCTTTGACTATCATGCACATCTTCTTTTTAGCATGTACAATAGCCCATTTGACGGCTTCACCCTTGTCCGGCCATGTCTACATTAAACCCAATAATTAGATATCTAAACGTTTTAAATAATATTTAAAAAACACACATTCATATACATAAGATGGTGCGCTTACAATTGTTCGGACATAAGGTGCATAGTGAGCGGTAGTGTCATGCCAAACACTAGTAGCCTGTGGTTGATTATTGATGGGAACAATTAGTGGCACAACCTACACAACATAAAAAAAAAAAGTGTTAAATTAGTCACCATTGCAAATTTACGTCTGAGAACATAGGCCGTAAGTCCAGTTACGGCTATCATCGATACTTTCCAGACAAGCCGTAAGTAAACCTCAAATTGCTTCCGAGAGACAGGAGTCAGACATGAATAGTTACGGCTCATAATATTTTGTGATATGTAGCCGTAACCTAACTTACGGCCACTAATTTCAAAATATTTAAGACGTAAGTAAGGCTCAAAAAATTGGTGCTCGCAAGCTTATGGGACGTAAGTAAAACATTGAAGCCGTAAGTATGGGCATTGAATATTTCCCATGCACAGACTTACGGCTGGTAACATCGCATCGGACATAGCCGTAACTCTATGTACGGCCAGAAAAACCCCCAAATTCTAGACTTACGGCGCGGATCTGAAGAACTATAAGCCGTAAGTCCTACTTACGGCTGCTAATACAAGCCGTAAGTTCCTTCTGGAACTCACAAAAATCACATTTTTTACGTGATTTCAACTGTCTTGAGAGGAATAAAGCATACCTGGTTGTTTTCTTGAGGTTCTTCTACATTGGGTACATTCAAGTTTGGGTAATCTGCAGGATCGACCTCGTATTTCTCGAAAAAGTCTTCACTTGTGCATACAAACTTCTTACCATCAAAGAAATTGTATAATCCTTCATTTCCTTGGATGTGTGCTTCAATGAAGATGTCTTCAATGGAAGGAGATACATCTACCTCCATTTGGGTGCTTGATTCACTCATTTTGGTTGAGTGAATCAAGTTTGAGTTTTTAGAAAAAAAGTTGGGTTTTTTTTTCACTCTTCTTCTTCTTCTTCACTTGATTTTCAGTTTTTTTAAGTTTTTTTTCCTAAGTTTTTCTTTTAAGTAAGTTTGTTAATCATGTTTTGGTTAATCATTGATTATCAGTTTGGTTTACTTAAGTTAATTTACGTATTAATTTACTTGAACAGTTACGGCTATCAATCTGTGTTTCTTAACAGACGTAACTGTACTTACGGCTAGAAAAACTGTACTTACGGCTAGGATAATTGTACTTACGGCTGGGATAAATGTACTTACGGCTAGAATATAAAGTTATGCACAACATGCACAATTAACCAGAAAAGTATCCAACACCAAGATCAGTGTTTTCAAAGTCATACAAACTAACATCACCATTGAAAATATCCAAATAAAAACCATCCATAACAGTACTACTAACATCATCAACCATAAAAAGAGGGGAAAAAAAAAAACAACACCTTTGGAATTCACACAAAATAAGCTGAAACACAAATTGTTCAAATTCCGGCCCTCGCTCTCTCCTCTGGGGTAAGACGACGAGCAGGAACCACAAATAGATAGCAATCACCCCAAGCAACCGCCCAACCATCAGGAGTACATTTTACTGCCCCATTTGTAAACATGTTCCTCCTTAGATGGCGTGGGACATGGACACATAATTTACATTCAAACCGCCATTCATCTTCTACCTCACCCACTCTTCTTCGTCCTAGATTACGAGGTGCTCTATTTGCAAAGTGATAATCACACACATTCAACCATTCAGGAAAATCTGCTCTATCGATAATGGGTGGTGTTTCCTCATCAGATGTTTCTTCTCTAATTACAGGTTGTGTAGTTACAGAACTTGGTTCAGCGGTCCTGATGCAAATAAAAAAAAATAATAATAATAATGTCTTACGGCTCATAATAAAGACTTACGGCTGGTAAGTCTGCGACACAAAAATTTTATGAAATTATCAAAACTTACGGCTGCTAACTTTGGAGCCGTAACTATTTTAAACTTACGGCTACATGTTCTTCAGATCGCAGCCGTAACTATGACTTACGGCTACAAACGTGGAGTTACAGGTAGCCGTAAGTAACCCTGGTTCGATTTTTTTTGATGTTTTTAGCTGAATCTAAGCTAAACAACTAAAAAAGGAAGTGGGTTTCGATTGTTACCTTTCGATATCCCTCACGCCACCATTCTCAGCTGAATCCATCGAAGTTTCGAAAATTTCACTTATTTTTTAGGGTTTGAAGGAGGAAAACGAGAAGAGGAAGAAGGAGAAGAGGAAGAAAGAATTGGGAAAAAAAAAATTTTAAGTTTTTTTTGTTTTTAGTTTAGGTTAAATTAGATTAGGTTAATTTTTTGGTAGATTAGGTTAATTAATTGTATTAAAAGGGTAGTTTTGGTATTAAAAAAAAATACATAGGGGGAGAGCCAAATCACTTCGGGGAAACTGTGATCCAGGGGCTTCAGTTTTTTTCGAAGCCCCTGAATCAGCTCTATCAAATAACTTGAATTATAATCCAAATCATGCTTGGTACCCAATAGTCACACTCCTCACTTTGTAACTGTACTACATATCCCACAGATTTAGGCGAGGTGCACAACATCAACACATATGCGAAGCCAGACTGCCAGAATAAATTTTTACACCGGAACTTTTTGTTAAACCTAATGCCTTTCTCTTAAATAACCTTTTTTTCTCAAAAGTTTTCGTATCAGTACATGTAACTAAATGTACAACTCTACTGTTTGAATCCACTCAAGTCTCACTTCATCGATTTCATCCTGCTCATATGTAGATTTAGGGAAAGGCTGCAAAATGTTGAAACTTGGAAGTCAGTTAGGAAGGCCGACACAAAGATTAAAAAACTTAAAGAAGTAAAAATAGCACGTAATTACTAAAGGTTCTCACCTCACTCCTTGTAAACATATTTGGTTCATCAATGATCTCCCTCATAAACTTCATCATGTAAAACCCACTTTCGACACTCTTTTTCTGTTTTGGACACTGTATAAATCACAGGGAATGAATCACTGTCGAAATCATTGAATATGTAAACATTCAACACTGATTATTTATACATATGTTAACTCGGTTACCTTGATATTATACCAAATTGGAGATGACCTCCTCACTCCATCCTTTTGCAAGCCTTTCAGACCACTTTGGGATAAAAAAATTAGAATGTAATTAAAAATAAACAGTACTAAACATTCAAATTATAACCTGCATGGAACACTTACAAAGTGAGAAATGGTTTGATGTTGCATCGAATTGGGAGCCCTGATGGATCCAGCCAATAGCAACTCATGGCCACAATATTTATTGCGACAAGAAGCCAGTGTGCCCCCCTACGAATGCGAGGTGATAAGTAGTTTGTGTGTACCATCACATTCAGTAAAAGCAAATAACTGAATATTTGAAACTTACTCTGGATTGACAGGAACAAAAACCCATTCACAATTTGTATTCATCAATCTTGAAGTTATTATTTTTGACAAATCAGCGTCCTTTGCAGCGCTCACTGATGCTGGGTTTATAAATTCAAATTTGTGTTGTATCCCTCTCTTCACTAAAATATCGTAGAGGTGCCTGGAAAGATTAAAAGCCAACGGGTAAGTTATGGCCGAAGATCATTAATAGCTTGGTAAAACGCATTTAAGCTAAGGGCAATCACCTAATGTACACCATTATGCAATTCTCAGACAAATCTTCCATATGGCACACATATCGAACGTCATCCAGGTCAAGATAAAGTTCCATATCAGTACCAAAGACTGCATCATCTACCGGCACTGATATGAAAGGAATGCTGCCAGTCAATTTTTGAGACGCGCTGGCATAGAACCTCTGGAAGGGGCACAAATTTGAATCCTAATAGAAAAGACAATTAAATCAGTTCTCCATACCAGATTAAGATTTTGACCAAAAAAGAAACCAATCTCCACTGATACACACTTTAGGCCACCTATCACGAATTGTCACAGATATATATTCGTCAGCAAGAGAACCATCAAAAGTATAGAAACTTAAATTCAAATGTCCACGTTCTTCTATGCTTACGGTGTAGCCCGTGAATGCCCTAAAGAAGTTGTGATAGCCCGTGATATCTTACATTAACTACGTAATATATACATATAGCTCTCAATGAGTGGAATTGTTGAACATAGTCAACAAACCTGCCATGGCTGAAATGTATCTCTTGAAATATTCCAATTTGAAGCAGCCATCAAATTGATGAAACTATTTATTTATATTCGTTGACTTACCTTTACAGATCTGGCTACATGCTTTGATGGGGTTACTTGAACAACGGGTAAGTTTTCCGTGTCATTTCTCCAAACCCTCGACTGAGAGCTGCCTGATGTCTATAAGTAGAAAAAGGATACAAGATAACGGTAAAAGCACGATTTTGACTAGACATACATTTTGACACAATGCACAAAACATACCAAAGGTTCATAGTTGTTTGAATTAGGTCTGTCAGAAGATGAGGCTGGAGAATTTCCCTAAATGGCAGAAGAATTTTAATGAACAAAAAAGAGCAGGGTTAACACTAATAGGTGTAGATTGAAAAATAAAAGAACTGTCTACACAAATACCATGAATCAACTATATTCCCAATGACAGCCAGAAAATAGCACAAAGACATACCAAAGTTTCAATGTTGTTTAGGTGGACCCTGTTAGAAGTTGACGCAGGCCCTTTCTCCTATACATAATGGCAAACAGGAAGTCAAAGACGAAGATTAAGATTAATGACAGATGATTCCACAGAGAATAGAAAATAGCACACAGACATACCAAATTTCCGTTGTTGTTCGGGTGGACTCTGTTAGAAGTCGATGCCCCTTTCCCCTGTACAGAATGTTTGGCAAACAGGAAGCTAAGAACAGAAATTTAAGAAACAGATGATTTTATGGAAGAGTGATAATAGAACAAAGACATACCAAATTTTCATTGCTGTTTAGGTGGACCCTGTTAGAAGTCGATGCAGGACCTTTTCCCTAAACAGAATGTTTGTGGCAAATAGGAAGTTAAGAACGGAAATCTAAGCAACAGATGATATTAAGGAGATCTGAAACTACCCAAATAGCACAAAGACATACCGAATTTTCATTGTTGTTTAGGTGGACCCTGTTAGAAGTCGATGCAGGCCCTGTCCGCTACAAAACATGTTTGCCAAACAGGAAATTAAGAACGAAAATTTGAAATAAAGATGATTTACAGAGATGTGGAGATTATATATTTCAGTACGTCACATACCAAGTTTTCCTTGTTGCTTAAGGGGACCCTTGTGAAAGTCAATGCAGGCCCTTTCCCCTATACAACGTCAACATGGTTCGGTAAGAAAATATAGTTGAGAACAAAAAAGAGAAAGAGATGATAAAGTGAAGATAATGCTCTTGACAGGACAATCATGTCAAGAGTGACAATTTGGCATTTGACATACAAAATTTTCTTTGTTGTTTATGGGGACCTATTGGAAGTAAATGCAAGTATTTTTCCCTATACAACATGGTTTGGCGAGAATGGAAACTTAAGAACAAAAGATGACTAAAGAGGAAGAGAAGAGTATGCACTTGTAAAACCGAATTCCTGTTGTTGTTGACTGGGGCCATAGTAGATGTTGATGCAAGCCCAGCACCCTGTACAACATGAGTTGGAAATTAATGGATGATTATATAGAAGAGTGAAGATTCCGCACTTGACAGAAAAAAAAAATTGCACACAAAAGTTAAGGTACTTCACTTCACATACCAAATGTTTGCTATTGCTAGAGGGGGGCATGGTGGACACAGATGCAAGCTCTTTCTCCTACATTACATGGTTTGGCAAGAGCAAAAAGTTAAAAACAATAAGAGAGAGAGAAACTGAGAAATAATTGGAATATTGGATGATTATACAGAAAAGTGAAGATCAAAAGCTTGACAAAAAAGAAAATAATGACAATTCGCTAACTATAACTATTGTTTCCTCGGCACTGACAGAGAACTGACTGAATCACACATGCATTACTCATAATTTCATACATATAATATAAAATACAGCAAAGAGGTAAAAACTCTTTTTAATGGTACACAATATATCGTAAACTACATAATACTAATAGTAATTACTTACAAGGTTTTCACAGTTTAGGTGTTTGTTAGAAATCGAAGACGGCGACTTCCTCTGCACAGTAAGGACATTCATGCAAGGATTGTTAACAATAACAGGAAAGACTTCAAATTTTTAACAAGCATGGAGTGCATAAAAAAGAACTGTAAAATGCATTATAAATAAGCACAAGTGTAAAACTACAACTTAAATGATTCTATAAGGTGTAGAATACCACTAAGTGGACAAAAATGGGTATATATATATATATATAGTTGAAGACATGACTTCCCCTACAAGGCATGGACGTTTCCTGAAGCCTTGAAGGGATGGTGAGGACAGATACTAAAAGAGTCAAACATATTATGTAAGAAAAAAGAATCTTACGTTTTGCTTGAATTTGGCCAGCGTCTCCTCTAACTGTGAGACCATATTCTGAGTATTCAAGAGTTGATCTTCCACTCGTGAACGGGTCACTCTCTCTCCTTGCCACTTGTTCTCAATCAACTTTCGTTGCTCAACCAATTTATCAGCAACTTTAAGGGCTTGACATTTAGGCTTCCGAAAGAAGGCCGACTGACTTACTAACTTTCTGGCGCCTCTCATTTGCCCAGTATGGTCTGGGGTACGTAAAGCCAATGTCAGCACATCAATGTTTCCATCACAAACTAGGGACCCATTGTCTACTTGCTTTCTCAATTCATCCTGCATAGACAACAAATTAAACATCTGGAATACCTTTCGAGTATATGGCATCATACAAATACGCAAAGGATTTCTTTCTAGCATATTCTTCAACTTACGATAATCTCTGCTTGTTCTCTGGTAACATCATCAACATACTCTCCATTTTTGTCCTGACGTGCTTTCTTCCATAAAACACAACTATCGATTTCTTCAGGGGTAATTCCATCATTCTTTATCTATTAACAATATTCAAAAAAGGTACGATTGACTTCAGTGATTCCAAAAATTTTGGAATCCAAAATATTATCATTTATCATCCCTATTGAAACTTTAAATAAATTAGCATACACTACCATTTTGTCTACCAGACGGGCATAACCTGTCCGACCCAACCGGTGAGGATGAATGTTCTTTCCACGCCTTTCTGATTGTGCTTCATGAAGAGCCTTGAACACATTAACCATCATTACTCGATTTGTTAGACATATATACTATGTAGAGTGTAAAAGGGATTGATAAAATTGCATCAGCCAACAGATGTACAAACATGTATACAGAGACAAGAACCAGACGGGGTAAACTTGACAACGCTAACCTGGAAGGCGTCATTCAGTCTGGACTTTACAAATTCATCCCAATGTGCTTGCTTGATGAATCTATACTTTGGAGGAGGGTGGATCAGACGATCAGGCTCGTCCTTGAATGGAAGAATATATTTACTTGTAAGATTGCTCTTGAAACACCTCCACTTGTCTCCAATGCCATTGACTAAAAAATTGCTACTACTTGCTTCAAGCACGTATTTTGCCTATGAACATGTATATTTTTCTTAAGTAAATCAAATATTTAGGGCATGCATACATATATATAACCTCTAATAATTTTGAAGAATATTTAAAAGTACCTCCAGACACCTCCATAGCTCTTCTTTTAGAGTGCCAGGGACTTTATTCCAGTTTTTATGGACTATTGGAACCACCTGTCGTGCCAAAACACCCATGTAACTGGCAAGCTCAGAAGAGAACTTCCCTATTGGCTGGCCATGCTCATTGTACTCAATCACCTTGAGATGTCTAGTATTAGTTTTGGCGATGTGTGGTAAAGTCGTCGGACGCCGGACATTTCTGTTCATACTTGACTCAGCTGACACCACGATAAAAATTCTGGTCCATCAATACCCTCTCTTTTATTTAATCTAGTTTAATCTAGGGATCTACAATGCGTATGGCATTTATTAACTTACATTCAGACTCTACAGGTGATTCTATAAGATGATCTTCCACGTTTGGTTGCTTGGCGACGGTTCCCGAGGCTGACAGGACAATGAGGATAGAAGCACAAATGAAATGTCAGCACACAAGTGACTACTTATTCTTCACAACTTTCCGCAGATAAAATAAGAAATAGTTAAATGTACCCTACAATCATCACATTCACGTATAAGGTTGACAGAGACTCATGTAGGCTTTTTACCTTCTTGGTTTAGTTGAAAAGATAACGATGTTTATAAAAATAAAAATTAAAGTGTTTGGGTGCCTGTAGCTAATCTATCCAAACAGTTTAAGCAAAACAATTCAAACCATATTCTGATGCAGATCAAGAAAAGCCGATTCAGCAAGCAAATACTATTGCAAAAAAAAAAAAATATTACACATCCGGGAGCTGTACATTACATATCGTAGATAGAGGGACATATACAGGTGCACTTTTCTGCTAACGATAAACAAACTATAGGTGGGGTTAAATGTTCTAGTGAAGGATTCTAATACTAGGATGGTGTACATGGTCATCATGAGATCATCAGACCCTTGAATCCGTTTAGGATTGATTCTAAAGGCCAATAGAATTAAATAACAATATACTACTCTATAAAAACATGTTTCTATTAGCTGATTTGTAAATAGTGAGCACAAGAAATATTAACGCTTACCTTTTCTTTTGGCTGATAATCTTGTCGTCCTACGCATCTCATCCTCTGCCACAGGCGCCGCCTACAGAAATCAAAAGAGCTTATTTCGGAGTGCAATCAGTAGCATAATTATTAAAAAGAGCAATTCAACAGTTTTAACCATCAGATTACCATATCATCCTTCGCAGTTTCATATTCTGGAATATCAACAGGAACTGATCCTTCATTTTTGTGATCGTACATCTCGCAGTTGCGTTTTGTAACTTCACAGTTTGGAGCAGCAAGAGGAGCAGATCCTTCTCGTGTCTTGTTATCCATCTCAAAGCTATTTGATGAAAAATAGATAATCCAGTAAGAGATCTTTGAAACAAGTACAGTCAGATAGAATGTAGAACTTTTAAGAAAATGATGCACAAGAAAAATGAAAGGAGGCTGGAACTTATATGAAACATCTATATCTATAAATATTGACAAGGTAGAAGTATATGCACGCCAGTAAGGTGCATCAACAGATTCAACACCGATAAAATCATTAAAATTGGACCCTGCACACAATTCTTGAAATTTCTGAGACATGAGAGTGGGCATGTTCAATAGTCCAATTGGAGAACCTCTTCAAATAGAAAAATGTTTTACTGGTTCTAAGCTTCATGACGGATCTTAGAATGCAGTGTACGAGATCAAAACCCCAAACCTACTTAGTTAGATGATTATCCACCAAAGCAGAAAAATGTAAATTGTGCTACTACCAAGTTGTATATGGATGAAACTTCTTTAAATAAAGCAGTATGGAATTCTATTACCACTTTTTTGCTCGACACATCACTAAATAAACTAAAGAACCTTATTAAATTACAACTACGATAATCATCTGACTACAGCCCAAGTATCGAACACTAAAATGCCTAAACCTCAAGCATCTACGAAGAATGAACTGTAAACCATTTGACCTCTACAGGGACGGTATATATTGGTCAAACTATGACATAATTTATCCTTGTTTTTGTTCGTTTGTCTGACTAATTCATTCACGCACTGTGTATTCTGAGAACTTTTGTTAATAATTCCTCACATTATCATATTTGTAAGAATTTTATAGCGTTCTGTTCTTCCATTTTCACAACATAGGAGATTGCGGATACAAAATTGGTCACTTTCCTAAGCTAACTCACTAAAACCAGTGTGTGATTTTAAGCATTGCTCCAGATTTAGATCACAACAAGTAGATACAAATAAAGAGTACAAAGTCAAGGAATGTACGTTTGCGTCGGCAGTCCTTTCTCCAAATACCGTTTCTTGGCAGACATCTCGTCACTAGTGCGAAGAGCCTAGTTAAACAAAAGATATAAGAAATAGACAAAAGAAAGATTTAAGTAAACAATTAAGTGATCTCGTCAAAAGGAAATCATTCTAAAGTAATCAAATCATGTCTTACCATTTGAGCAGCGAAATTCGCAAGCTTCCTAATAAATGATGAATCAGTTAATAACAAATCCAAGAGAAGCATCACATGGGTATAATGTGGTTTAGAGTCTGGACTACATCCACATACAAACCACTTAGGCATATGAGTATCAAAGAGCTTAATTTACTTTAGGCTCAAATTCTTTACCCTTTTTGCTCTTCTAGCCTAGTCTCAAGTTACCTATCTGGTGGTTTCTTTGTATAACCTCTCTGTACTCTTGTGAGAGAGAAAAGAGAGGAAGTCAAAAACTAATGAATATCAACATAATTAATCTCATAGGGAGTAGGAGCCCTATTTCCTTCGTCCTCCTCCAGTTCTTTGACAATAACGGA
This sequence comes from Papaver nudicaule, assembly GCA_023529015.1. Lineage (NCBI taxonomy): Eukaryota > Viridiplantae > Streptophyta > Magnoliopsida > Ranunculales > Papaveraceae > Papaver > Papaver nudicaule. Next base: position 8,490 of record JAJJMA010163215.1, on the reverse strand, counting down.
GTTACAATTTTCCGTCCTGAGATCCCCAACAACAATCAGACGTATCTCACGAAATTCATCAAAAATACCTAGACATCAGCTCTCGATCTTCTTCTTTATCCAGCTCCATCATTGTTGCATAGTTCTGGTTGTTTTCTGCTGTTGTTCTTCATAAGCGTTGTTCTCTTTCTTCGAATCACCATTCCTCCACTACTTTGATTTCTCTCTAGTCTCTACTTCTTCTCCTACTGTTGTTACTGCTGCTGAACGACCTCTTCGAACTCCACTACGCAATACTAACATCCTTCAACATCAACAATACAATTGAAACCCCTAATTTGCCTTCACCGAAATTGGAAACTCTGAAGGTAAGCATTGTGGTTTTTCTGAACTGTTAATGGTTCTTGGAAGGGGTTGAGTTGAAAATAGTTCATTTTAGCTTTTATGGTACCCTAAATATCATATTGTTTAGGTGGATGTAAGCCCCTTATCCTATACAGAATGTTTGGCAAACAGGAAGCTAAGAACAGAAATTTAAGCAGCAAATGGTTTTAAGGAAAAGTGGAAATAGCACTAAGACATACCGGAATTTCATTGTTGTTTCGGTGGACCCTGTTAGAAGTCGATGCTGCCCCTTTCCCCTATACAACATGTTAGGCAAACAGGAAGTTCAGAACACAAATTTGAGAAACAGATGATTTTACAGAGAAGCGAAACTAGATACTTCAGTAAATCACATACCAAATTTTCCTTGTTGCCTATGGGTGCCCTTGTGGAAGTCAATGCAGGCCCTTTCCCCTATACAACAAGGTTGGTAGAAAAGATTCTTAGGAACAAAAAAGAGAGAGATGATTATAGTAAAGTGAAGAATATGCACTTGACATACCAAATTTTAACAAGGACGGAGTGCATAAAAAGAAACTGTAAAACACATCGTAAAAAGGCACAAGTGTAATAGTACAACTTCACAGATTCTATTGTGTGTAGAATACCAAGTGCACAAAAATGGATATATTGACCATATCAGAAGTTGAATACATGACTTCCACCACAAGGCATGGACGCTTCCTTCAAGGGATATTGAGGAAAAATACTAAAAGAGTCGAACATATTGTGCAATAAAAAAATCTTACGTTTGGAAGGATGTTGGCCATCGTCTCCTCTAACCATGAGACCATGTTTTGAGTAGTCAAGAGTTGATCTTCCACTTGTAAGCGGGACAATCTCTCTTCTTGTGACTCGTTCTCAATCAATTTTCGTTGCCCGTGCAATTTATCAGCTGGCAGCACAATACAAGTGATGGATACATCAAATACTTTCTCTTGTAACTGATCTAGGGATGTATAATGTGTATTGACAATTAACAACTTACATTCAAACTCTTCAGGTGCTTCTATAAGGTGATCTTCCACGTTCGGTTGCTCGGCGACGGTTCCCGAGGCTGGTAGGACAAAGAGGAAGAAGCACAAACGATTGTCAGCATACGAGTAACTAGTTAGCCTTCACAATTTTGTGTTTCCATAGGCACAATGATAATTTGATTTATGTACCCTACAATCACCACATTCACGGACAAGGTTGACAGAGGCTCATGTAAGCCCTTTTTTACATTCTTGTTGGTCTTCTTTGTAAAGATAACATTGTTTGTAACAAATAAAGTATTTGAGAGCCTGTAGCTAATAAGTCTCGTCAAGATCAAATGCCAATATATCCAAACACTGGCTCGTACAAAATACCAAAACAAACAATGTAAGCAAAACAATCCAAACCTATATCTGACGTAGATCTGCTGATTCGGCAAGCACACACTTATAATTGCTAAGAAACAAAATTTACACAGCAAGGTGTTGTACATTACCCGTCATAGATAGAGCCAGAGGGACATATACAAGTCCACTTTTCCGGTAACAATAAATAAACTATAGGTGGGGTTAAATGTTTGTAAGGACTCTCATACGAGGATGGTGAACATGATCAAGAGATTATTTTATTTTTTGATCGGTAAAGTGATCAAGAGATTATTATACCCTTGGATCCCTTTAGGATTGATTCTAAAGGCTAAAAGAGTGGAATCACAGTATAATCTTCTTCTTTTAAGAATGTCCCAAACCAGTTGGGGTAGGCTAGAAAGGAAATATGAGAACTTCCCAAACAGTCACCCATCTTGGTACTGCTCCGACCCTTTCCTAAGGAATGGTTTGCTTTCAACCAAACACAGGTATAAGAGGACTTCCCAAGCAGTCACCCATCATGGTACTGCTCTTGCCCTCTACTGGTCTGCCGCTGGCTTGCTAAGCCTATCGCGACCCTATTTTCATAGGGGAATCACAATATACTGCTCTAAAAAAATGTTTCTACTATCTAACTTGTAAAGAGTGAGCACATGTAATATTTATCCTTACCTTTTCTTTTGCCTAATAATATTGTTGTCCTACGCTGGTCATCCTCTACAACAGGCGCAGCCTACAAAAATGATAGTATTTAGGAGTGCATTCAAACATATCTATCGAACTGAGAGAGAGAGAGAGAGAGAGAGAGAGAGAGAGAGAGAGCAATTTCAACAAAATATGATACTGCATGGAGATTAATGAATCGAGTATAAAAACACAGGAAACAAGGTACAACTACATATGAACATTGGAAAATAACCAGCTTACCTTGAAAGCAGGAGCCACTTTTTCTTTCTTCTTATGTTTACCATTGTTGTTATCAACCTACAAATCAGCAGATATCACCAAGTTTTAAGAAAACAGAGGGAGAACACTGCTTGAAGTTTAACATATAAGACGGGAAAATATTTTTCTTTTTTCTTTCTAACAGTTTTAAGCATCAGATTACCACATCGTCCTTTGCAGTTTCACACTCTGGAATATCAACAGGAACTGATCCTTCATGTATGTGATCGTACATCTCATAGTTGTGGTTTGTAGCTTCACACTCTGGAGCACCAAGAGAAACAGATCCTATCTCATAGCTATTTGATGATTCATGAAGCAGTCTTCCATGAAGAAAAAAAATAGGCAATCCAGTAAGAGATCTTTGAAACAAGTACTCAAATATAGTGAATTTTAAGAAACTGAAGCACAAGAAAAGTGAAAGGTACTGGAAGGTTCTATGAAACATCTATAAATATAGACAAGAAGAAATGCACACCAGTGTGATGCATCAACACCAATAAAACAATTAGTATTGGTCCCTGCATGCAATTCTTGAAATATCTGAGACATGAGATTGGGCATGTTCAAATAGTGCAATAAATAACTTTGCGATTGGAGTACTTTTAGATAGAAAAATGTGTCATAGGCTCTAATCTTCATGAGGGATCTTAGAATGCAGTGTAGGAGATCGAAAACCCCAAACCTACTTAGCCAGATGCTTATCCACCAAAGAGGAAAAACATAAATTGTGCTACTGCTGAGCTGTATATGGATCTAACTTCTTTAAATAAAGCAGTAAGGAATTCTATTACCACTCTTTTTATTGACACATCATTAAATTTAGAACCATAACAGTCCAAGTATAACTACAATAATCATCAGGCTGATGAGTACAATCCAGGTATCGAACACTAAACATGCCTAAACTTCAAGCATCTAAAAAGAATGAACCGTAAACCATTTGACCTCTAAAGGAATGGTATATGTTGGTGAATCCATAACATAATTTGTACTTGAAGTAGTCTAACTAATTCATTCATGTATTGTGTATTCTAAGAAAGAACCTATGTTTACCATTCTGTTCCGTCCATTATCATATTTGTAAGAATATTATTGACAACTCTGTTCTTCCATTTTTGAAATATAGGAAATTACAGATGCAAAATTGGTCACTTTCCTAAGCTAATTCACTAAAACCAGTACGTGACTTTAAGCATTTCACAAGATTTAGATCGCAACATGTAAACACTAGCACAAAACAAAGAGTATTAAGTCAAGGAATGTACGTTTGCGTCGGCAGTCCCTTCTCCAAACACCGTTTCCTGCGAAGAGCCTACTTAAACAAAAGATACGAAATAAACGTGAAAATGATATCATTCAAAAGTAATCAAATCACATTTGATCTTACCATTTGAGCAGCAGCGGCCGACCGTCTGAGATATTCATAAGCTTCCTAAATCAATTAATAACAAAAAAAAATCAGAATGAATTTACAGAAGAGACCACTGATAAAAAAGACAAATCCAAGAGAAGTATCTCATATTTATTAAGCTATGGGAAGTGACAGATCTCTTCTGGCTTCTGATTGACAGATAACTTTGTATTGCTTTTTAGCTTTTTTATTTTCTCTCTCTCTCTCTGAGGTCATCCTTAGCCCCTCATTTTTGTTCTGATCTTTGCTAGAAAAAAGTATCGCATATTTGTTTGGGTATACGGTGGTTCGGAATTTGGACTACATTCGAATCTACTAGTACTTAGGCACATGAGTAGCAACAAGCTTGATTAACATTAGGCTCGAATCTAAAATGCAAAATTACTGCGAGATATATTTCTTTGGTTAGTTTTATTGTCTAACTTCGCTCTAATCTTTTGAGACATGTCGAATAAAACACCAAATTCATCAATTTTATCACTATTACTATCAACGATCTATTTTTTAATCAGTAAAGAATTTTGTGCCGACGAGTTTCAAACTCATGTCACTGGTATCATCACCCAATAACTTCACCACTATAGTACAGTGACATCGCTAGTATCAGTGATATTAAATATCAAAGCTGAACAAAAATCATCAAAAACAACCTTATTTGCTCAACGGAACCCTAAATTCATCATGTAATTCAAAAATCTCAATCAACTGTAGCACAAAATACTTTCACTGCCTAAACACCGCTCATTCATGTTCATATTCAACGACTCTACTACAGCATATGAGTACCAATTAGCTTAAATAACATTACGTTCGAATCTACATTCATGTTTAACTATCTGAAATTGAAAATGCAAAATTACTGTGAAATATATTTTTGCGAGACCAAATTCTACAATTCAATAATGTTCGACATGTCCAAAAAAAAACACCATAATCATCAATTTCACCAGTATTCCTATCAATAATTTTTTTTTGATCGGTAAAAAATTTGGTGCTAACGAGTTTCGAACTCAGGTCACTGGTCTCATCATCCAATGACACATTACCTCTGTACTACACTGACGTCGCTACTATCAATCATTTAAAGTTGAACAAAGAACGTCAAAAACATCCTAAGAAAATTCAATTCTCATTCTAATTTACTCAATGGAACCCTAAATTTATCATGTAATTCAAAAATCTCAATCAACTGTAGCACAAAATACGTTCACTCATTCACTGCCTACACAACGTACATTCATGTTCATATTTTACGACTCTCCTAAGGCATATAAGTACCAAATGTAGCTTAATTCACATTAGGCTCGAATCTACATTCGTGTTTAACTATCTAGAATTGAAACTGCAAAATTACAGTGAGATATATTTTTGTGAGACAAATTCTACAATTCAAGTCTTCAATTATGTTGGACATGTCAAATAAAACACCATCATCATCAATTTCACCGCTATTACTATCAATCATTTCTTTTAATTTGGCGCTGACGAGTTTCGAACTCAGGTCAATCACCCTACCACTTTACCACTGTACTACACTGACATTGCTACCATCAATCATATTATGGATATCAAATTTGAACAAAGAAACGCCAAAACAACCTAAGAAAATTCAATTGATCAACTCTACCCTTATTTGCTCAATGGAACCCTAAATTTATCATGTAATTCAAAAATCTCAATCAACTGTAGCACCAAATACTTTCACTGCCTACACAATGTTCATTCATGTTCATATTCTACAACTCTACTACGGCATATGAGTAGGCTCGGATCTACATTCATGTTAACTATCTGGAATTGAAAATGCAAAATTATTGTGAGACAAAATTCTACAATTTAATCATGTTCGACATGCCAAATAAAACACCATAATCATCAATTTCACCACTATTACTACCAATCATTTTAAAAAAAAAATTGGTGTTTTTTCGAACTCAGGTCACTGATATCATCACCCTATAACTGTACTACACTGACATCGCTACTATCAATCATATTACGAATATCAAAGTTGAACAAAAAACCTCAAAAAAAAACCTAAGAAAATTCAATTCTACTCGTATTTGCTCAATGGAACCCTAAATTCATCATGTAATTCAAAATCTCAATCAACTGTAGCACAAAATACGTTCATCATTCATATTCTACGACTCAACTAAGGCATACGAGGACCAAATAGCTTAATTAACATTTTGAAAATGCAAAATTATTGCAAAAAAAAGAAAGGAAAAACCCTTACTGACCTCATAGGGAGTAGGAGCCCTATTTCTTTCGTCCTCCTCCGGTTCTTCTTCAACAATGACGGAGCTGTAATTCTCCTCCGTTTCTACTTCTGGTGGTTCTGGTTGTTTTCTCTTAACCGTCGTTGTTCTCTTTTTCCGAATCACCATTCCTATTGTTGCTGCGGAACGACCTCTTCGAACTCCACTACGCAACTCTCGCATCCTTTTAACACAATTGAAAAAAACCCTAATTCGACTAAACTGGAAACCCTAATTTTATGTATTACTCACTGGAATTGGAAGGCGGAGAAAAAATTGGTCTAAATTAGCGATTGAGAAATGAGACTCCTGAAATGAGAAAGACTTTACCCAAGACCTTTACACGTGTACGTGTTTGGTTGGTTGTTCATGTGACTTATTGATGATTTATCCCTAGCCCCGAAGTGCCCGACTGCTGGTGAGTGCTGAAAGAAGGGAGATTATTGGAGTGCCCCTACTTGGCCATTTTTACCCCAGTTTTAAGTTTTGTACAGCCAATCCAAAGGTAAGGTTGGTTGTCTGGCCTGGTTGTTTTACGTGAACCAACCAGGCCAGCTTGTATCTATTGCTTAGAGCAAGCACTATGGTGCACCTTTTTGGTGAATAGTAGGTAAAAAGACATAAGTCTTGTGTAAAACTTGTATCTCAACTTAAAACTTGTCTTACATGTGCTACAAGTTTTAAATCGTTTTTATGGGGCGGACACTCAGTGACCGCACTCTGCGTCCTTTTAGTGTCCGCCTGCGGCCACTCAGTGTGAGCCCTTTTAGTCCAGATAGCTAGGCAAAGAAATGAAAAAATCTCCCAATCCAATGTAAACGAGTTTCGAACTCAATCGCCAGTGTCATCACCCAATGACTTTACTGCAATAATACAATGACATATGCAGTTTAAGGTGACTTTGGCCAAACTTGGTTGGGTAAACTAGTAGACATATTGCTGAAACATAACTTTGCCAGTTTAGGTCCCAGGGAGCAGTGGCCAGTAGTTAATCTGAATCTTAAATACCAGAAGATGGAAGAAACAAGAGCGACAAAATCCAGGGGTTGTAATTGAACAAAGAAACTGATGTCGAGGGGTAATCCAAAACTGTGGATTAAGAAACATCAGAAAAAGATGAAGATGAGCAAAGGGAAAATGTGGTGATTGGTGTTATCTACCTTCAAATGGAGCCAGTGGAGGCCCTTGAAAGCTAATAATGATATGGGATGCTGACAAGTGACAAGTACCTAGAGCTGGATTAAATGCAGGTAACAACTCACTTTCAGTTGAACTTGAGAATAAAATAGATCATTTCACTTGGGTACTTACAAATGCATGCTCATTTCCAAATTACAATGAAAGGGTGTGTCCTATTAAGATGAGTTGCACAATCTTGACCAAAAAAGACCTCACACAACTTACAGTCGAGAAGAGATGAATACTATTTAAAGTTCCCAAGCAAATGAAAAGAGTTGCGATAAACCGAATATATGAAACAAGTCAAGATATTACTACATACTAAGCTTAACATTCAACACTGCCAATCCCCAACGAAAAGGAGATTCAAATCAAAAGGCAACTGGAAGTTGCAGCATCCAAAATGAGTGAGATTTTCTTACTGTTCATACTCCTGATGAAGCTCTTCTTCCTCATCATCATACTGTTCTTCATCAGCAGTTGCATCTTGGTATTGCTGGTACTCAGAGACCAAATCGTTCATGTTGCTCTCGGCTTCAGTGAATTCCATCTCATCCATACCTTCACCAGTGTACCAATGCAAGAAAGCCTTTCTTCTAAACATAGCAGTAAACTGCTCACTTACACGACGGAACATTTCTTGAATGGAAGTCGAATTACCAACGAAAGTAGAAGACATCTGCAGACCAGTTGGTGGGATATCACAGACTGAAGACTTGACATTGTTTGGAATCCACTCAACAAAGTAAGAGGAGTTCTTGTTCTGAACAGCCATCATCTGCTCATCAACTTCTTTGGTGCTCATTTTACCACGGAACATTGCTGAAGCAGTCAAGTAACGTCCATGTCTAGGATCAGCAGCACACATCATGTTCTTTGAATCCCACATCTGCTGGGTAAGCTCAGGTACACTAAGTGCTGAGTATTGCTGAGAACCGCGAGATGTAAGGGGAGCAAATCCAACCATGAAAAAGTGAAGACG
>JAJJMA010163203.1:0-10920 GCA_023529015.1 Papaver nudicaule | reverse complement strand
TAGTCAGTTTGTACTGGGCGGTGTTCAAAACTGGACGAGGTCCCGAGGTTTTTCTGCAAGGCAGTTTCCTCGTTAAAAAAAACGTTTGGTGTCTTGTGTGCTTTTACTTTCCGCATTATAACTCTGATTTATAATTAAAGCACCAAGTAGTACGTTATTACCTAACTGTTGAGATTACTCCAGTTAGAGGTTTGGATATTGATTTTTGAGATCGTCCAAACTCTTTACCATAAGACTCATGAGCCAAAACGAAAAGTTGGTAGTATTTCGGTACCCCTTCTTTTTCAGCCTTTGGTCAATTGAAAACAGGATTGACATTTCCCCTCTATAACCCAAAAAACACTTTCATCGTCGATCTACTTGCGGCGATCAACAGAAGCCCTTTTCAATTAACCGCCAACGCTATCCGAGTGATGAATGAATGGAGTAAGCGCCGAGACGGGGAGACTAACTACCCTTTACTCGCCGATCTTAAAACTCATAAACCTGAGGAATTTACCTTGGAAAAGTTTCTTGAACAGTACACTGTGACTTCTTGCACCAGAAAGACTGATCCTTGGGCTGTTCGTTTCGCGCCTAAGAAAAATTATCCTGCTGAGGAGATGCTACTTGCTGAAGTTGAGGTCACAAGTACAGAAGATGAGCCAACTGTTCGCCACAGCTCTGAGGGTGATTTTTCCAATCTTCCTTGCCTCGTCGAGGGACCTTGGTTGCTAGGTTGGGAGGATGACGACAAGACTGTAGTCCGAGATGCTTTCTTGCCAGAGCATTCTCATCTCGCCGATCATACTTTTTGGAAGGTAGTCTGGCCTGATGCAAGTAAGTATGCTAAGGATGATAACGGCAAGTTTTTTAGGGAGAAAGATAGGGATTATGTCAAACTCCCCGCTGCTGCATTTGCTGGAACAAAGAGAAGTCGAGAAGAAACCACCGACCCATCTCAGGTGACAAATATATATCTATGTTTATCAAAATTAGGAAGGACCTAGCTGAAGGTCTAGAAAACAAGCATTTTAAGTTTTACCTATTTTAAAAATATATGCAAGTGTATTTTTAAAATATATATCTATATTTGCCTCTGCTTGTTTCGAGATCTGATGGATGTGTCTTTGATGATTTTGATTTGCAGCGCCCGAAGAAATCAAGACCTATTGCCGCCGAACGAGCAGAACAGATTCGTCAGCTTGCCTTGGCGAAACTTCCTGCTCCCCCGACTGTCCCAAACAAGGAAAATTCTGAAATAGTCGCCGACCAATCTTTGGATGATTCCACTATTCTCGCCGATCAGTCCACTAAGGACGGTTCTGATACGCTCGTCGACCAATCTGTTAAGGATAACTCGACCAATCCTCCTGTTACTGAAAAAATTGAAGATATGAATCAAGATACTGAGACACATCCAATGGACGATGAACATCTTAGCCAAGATATGGATATGCTTGATATATCTGCCGGTCAAAACACCACCAAACCAACTTCTCCTTTAAAGAATCCAGAATTAAGCTCAACTCCCCAGATTCCTGCTGCCTCAGCTTTCGAGCCACATCTCGCTGGCTTAGTTGTTCTTGATAGGTTGCCTCGGCATCCTCTTACTCCTCAACCCGCTAAAGGTCCTGGAAAGGTGCAACCTACTGCACCAAATATGCTCGCCGAAGCCTTTGGTAGACTTAGCGTGGCGGATGATTGTCCGGATTCTGAGTACTTTGAAGTACTGGCACAGTACAGTCGCCCTGGGTTTGTTCATCACCCAAATTTTCACAATGCTGCCTCCATTATCACTTATCAGGAACACTTCAATCTTTTAAACATGGTATGTCTCTTTAAAACATTTTATGCCCTTTGAATGCCATTGAATACTTATGCTTGTACTTTGTGATTTCAGCATTTTCATCACAGCTTGAGTCTTGCCTGGCCAATGAAGGTCTTGGTCGTGAGATCATTAATCTTAACAACAAGATCAACCAGATGACACACGATTCTTCGATTCAAAGCAAAGAGATTGAAAGGTTGAAGGGCGTGGTTCAAGAGCGAAACCTGAAAATCACCACCCAACAAAGTAAGTTATTTCTATATCTCCTTTGTCATATTGCTTTTCTTTTAGTCTTTGTTCTTTCGACGACCCTTAGATTTCCTGCCCTCCAAGGTTGCCATTCCTCCGATGACGATAGGCTTAGGCGAGCTGAATCCGAAATCGAGAGACTTAGTAATAGTAACTTTAAGCTGTGTAGTCAATTGTTCAATTTCCTCAAGGACCTTAAATGGTGTCGCCGAGAGTTGGATCAAGATACCGACATTATAAGAAACCTCTGTGATACTTATCAAGCTGCTCGATCGGAATTAGGCCTGATGACTAGACAACGTGATGATGCACTACGCCGAGAAGAATTAGCCATTGCTGCTAAGAAAGAGGCCGAGATTGGTCACAAGCGAGCTTCTTTCCTTTGGCAAGAGGAGAAATCTAGAGCCGATAATCTAGCTTCCCGAATTATTCGCTTAAGTACTGACAAGGAAACCGCCGAGTTCCAAATTCAACGCTGGAAAGATGCAGCGGCGAGACACGAAGCTTTGGCGATTGATCTATACAAACAATGTTCTACCCAACAACGCCAAATATAACAAATGTTAGGTCCGTGCGCCAATGAAAATTTTGAGTTTCATATGACTCAGTTTAGGGAAGCACAAGAGGGTATGCGAGTATATGTCCGCGACCTAGAAGGTAGTCACTGTAGGGTTTACCCATAACTTTTATACTTGCTTTCTTTTCAACCATCTTTATCATATTGATTTCTTTTCTTGCCTCAGCTACAATTCAGAGTTTGAGAAATGAAGTAGATCATCAAAAGGAGATCAACAAAGGTTGTCATGAACTCGAGGTGAAGGTCAATGAGCTTACCGATGATCTCAAAGAACACAAGTCTTGCCCTGGCAAGATGAAAGACTTGTCCGAGAGACTCAAAGAGCATGAATCCTGTGAAGGCAAGTTTGCAGATTTGAACAAGCGACTTCTTGACCATGAATCTTGTGTTGGCAAGATTCAAGAGCTCGAGAACTTCCGCGATAGTCTTCAAATAGAGATCGATGAAGCCAAGGATGACATCCAGTATTGGGAAAATCGACATGGGGAAGATGTCGTTAATGCAGCTTTTATTGGCGCTCATGACTTTGCTTACAATTTCTTGCCTCAGTGTAAAGTAAAAATTCCCTTGGAGTATCGACGACCTACTCCTCAGCAACTCGCCGAGCAATTAGAGAAGGAGAAGGTGTTCACTCAAGAAGAAGAGGAAGAACTTCCAGAAGAAGAAGGTGAAGAAGAAGAATATAGTCAAGAAGAGGAGGAATCAGAGGAAGAAGCTTCAGAAGAAGAAGTCAGAGATGAAAATCAAGGTGAAAACAGAGAATGAGAAGATGGGGAAAAACATCAGACCCAAGACACCGGCGCTGAGAATGCAGAAGGTGAAAATCTCGGCGAGCAACATACAGAAGAAACTACCCGACATGATCACCAGTCCGAAGGCACTAGAGCTGAACATGTGGGCGAGGACGACCTCAGCGACCTTGATGATAATAAGCCTTCTACCCCAACAAGTCCTTTTGCTGATCCTAGGTGTTGAAGCCTTCTACCCCAAAAGTATCAGCTTTTTAGTTCTTGTTCTTTTGTGCTTCTACTGTTATTTTTTTTGTTTTCTTGTAATGAACTATGTCCCCCTTTGAATATTATCTTCATGTTTGACGTCATTTGTTATCAATGTGCCATTTTCCTTTGCTCAATTTAGCATGTCTATTTCTATTCTGTCTTCAAAGACTTGACCTGTCATTGAGTGAAGTCCTTTGCTTGTACAACCAATAATTTCATTCAGAGCCTAAGGTTAGCACCCCAGCCGTATCCATTACTTGTGCCCGTCGGCGATCTAATATAAGTTGTTTGGGATGCCAGTAGGCTTATTGCACTATAGCGTCCGCCAGAGGTGATGCTACTTGTAGACGAATTAGCACACTGGCGGCATCGCCGATGTGATGCTACAGAATAAGGTCTTATTCGCCCAAACACTTACAGACCAACAAGTAACACGACTGGCCTTATAGCTAACCTGGGTCGGACTAACCATTTACAAGGAGGTTGTTCACTCAATGAAGCAAGCAAGCTTTCTGTATAAGCGATCTTGGCTCTAGTTGATTTTATTGATGGCGCTTGGCCTTAGTACCTGATCAGGGTTTTTGTTTGGCTTTTATTGCCTTGCAATTATTGGGCATTTGTGCCTCTGTAAGCGGCTTTATAGTCTGATACTGAGTATTTTTGCCTCAGCCTATTGTGCTCTTGGAGCTTTGAAATTTTAGCCGTCACTGTGGTTAGAATACCTAGTGAAAGAAAAATGCAAGTGACACAGTGATTTGTTAACGGGGTTCGGCGCATGATAGCAAACCTACGTCCCCGGATCTTATTTGCTGTTGTTTTACATGAGCTAATAAGATTTCTTGGGTATTATGCCCGCCCAAGACTTCGGATTTTACATTGTTCCCTTCAAGGATAGTACTTCTTAAGGAACCTGGCGTTCCAAGGATGTTCAAGTTGCACGCCATGTTCATCAATCAGTATATATGCTCCTGGCCCAGCCACTCTCTTGACTACATAAGGGCCATCCCACACAGGTTCCAACTTCCCGCACCCTTCTCGCTGAGACGGGGGAATTTCTCGAAGCACCAACTCGCCAGGCTGATATTCTCTTGGGATCACCCGCTTGTTGTATTCTCTAGATAGTCGGCGATGATAATTTTCCATGTGTGTAAGAGCGATCAGCCGTTGTTCTTCCAAATCATCAAGCTTGGCTAGGATCAAATCAGTATTTAGATTCTTTTCCCACGCTTCATGCTTTGTAATTGGCAGGATTACTTCAGATGGGAGTACTGCTTCGGCGCCGAATGTGAGTAGAAAAGGAGATGCTCCTGTTGCTTCACGAACCGTAGTTCTATAAGACCACAAAACATTGTGTAAATGTTCACACCATGCCTTTTTATGCTTCTCCAGCCTTTTCTTCAGTCCCATTCCAATAGTCTTATTGGTGGCTTCCGCCTGCCCATTACTCTGAGGGTACAAGGGAGTTGATTTTCCCAACTTGACACTGTAGTTGGCGAGTAGCTTTCTTATGTTGTCGCCGACGAGTTCCTTTCCATTGTTAGTACATATCTCCGCCGGTACACCGAATCTGCAGAATATATTTTCCCAAAGGAATGTAAATACTTCTTGTCATGTTTTCTTCCTGATAGCTTTAGCTTCACACCACTTGGTGAAATAATCTGTCGCCACAATGATGTATTTACGTTGCCCTGAGCCAGTAGTTAGCGGTCCAATGATGTCAATGCCCCATTTGGCGAAAGGCCAAGGGCTGAGCACTGAGTTTAGAGATGTCGCTGGTGCTTTAATTCTTCTTCCATACAACTGGCATGGTTTACATCGCTGAACATATTCTTTTGCATCCTTATTCATCCAAGGCCAATAGTATCCTTGCATTCTTACTTTTAATGCTAAAGCTCTTTGACCGCCGTGATTCCCACAGTCTCCTTCATGGATTGCTTCCAATAATTTCTTGCCTTCTTCTCTCGATACACAGCGCAGCAATGGTCCTGAGAATGACTGGCGATATAGGATTCCATCTCGAAGCTCATAGTTCGCCGATCGACTAATGACTTGATGGGCTAAAATTTGTTTCCCGGCAAAGTTGAACGATCCAAATAATATCGTATCGGCGCTCTGCAATCTGTCTCTGTTGATTCTTCAGTGCTTGTTGTCAATACTTCTCTTTGTTCTCACTTTGCTACCGAAGACTGCTTCACTCTTTCAATAGCTATTGAAGGGACATCCGTATTTGTCATCATTGAGGAGATAAACGCCAAAGCATCGGCGTGCCTGTTGTCTTTTCTGCAGATGTGGCGAAACTTGATACCTATGATCCTCTGGGCATACTCCCTAGTAAGTTTTAGGTACTTCTGCAGAGACGGGTCTGCTATTTGATATCGTCCAGATATTTGTCGAATCACTAGCTGAGAGTCACTTGTTAATCTAACATCGCTAATGCCCATTTCAATGAGTATTCGCATGGCGTGAATAACTGCTTCATATTCTGCCTCATTATTGGTCGCCGGGAATTCTAACCTTAACGAGTGTACTATTCTTGCCCCTTTCGGCGAAGTTAGGACAATTCCTATTCCTTTTCCTTCTTTATTTGATGAACCATCCACATAAACTTCCCATCCATTAGGACTACATTTCAACAGATCTGGCATTTCATCTTCTCGTTCATCCAAAGAGGACGGGATTTCCTCTACATCTTCTTCTTCCTCAATTGGGAAGTCGGCGAGAAAGTCAGCGATAACTTGAGACCGCTGAGCCGTGCGTATTTCATATTGGACGTCGAACTGCTCAATTTGCTGATTCCACTTGGCGATTCGCCCCACTCTTTGAGAACTGTGCAGGATAGATTCTATTGGAGTTTTGGTGAGGACCACAATGGGATGAGCATGAAAGTATGGACGTAGTCGCTGAGATGCAAAGACCAACGCCAAGATCAACTGTTCTATCTTGGTATAATTCTTTTCTGCCCCTTGCAGTGTTCTGCTGATATAATATATAAGCGTTTCTCCGCCTTTGGTTCTTACAAGCACAGCACTTATGGTGAAAGGTGTTGCAGCGAGATATACCCTGAGCTCTTCGCCATGCTCAGGTGGTTGAATTGCTGGGAGAGTGGCGAGATACTTTTTAATACCTTGAAAAGCAGCCTCATGTGCCTCAGTCCAGTTGAACTTTTCTCCTTTCTTCAATGTCTGGAAAAATAATTTGCATTTGTCGGAGAACCTTGAGATGAATCTGTTGAGAGACGCTAAAGTCCCATTGAGTCGCATAACGTCTTTTACCGTTACCGGCTAAGGCATATCTATAATTGCCTTAATCTTGGCTTGATCATCTTCCACTCCCTTCTTCGTGACGACATATCCCAAGAACTTTCCTGAAGTTACACCAAAAACGCATTTCGCCGGATTGATTTTTAGTTTAGTAACACGCATGTGATTAAATATTTCTCTGAGGTCTTCTACATGAGTTTGTTTCTTCTTGCTCTTAACAAGCATGTCGTCGACGTATACTTCCATCGTCTTCCCTATCCATCTTTCAAACATCTTCTGCGCCATTTCTTGGTAAGTAGCGCCGGCATTCTTCAACCCAAATGGCATTCGAGTATAACAAAACAATCCTTTGGTGGAAAAGAAGGATGTGTGCTTCTGATCTTCCTCCGCCAAAGGTATTTGGTTATATTCTGAATAACCGTCCATAAATGACAGCAACTCATGACCCGATGTGGCATCTACCGTTTGGTCAATACTTGGTAGCGGAAAACTATTCTTTGGACATGCTCTATTGAGGTCGCTGAAGTCGATGCAGATTCTCACTCCCTTGTTCTTCTTAGGTACTACTACCATGTTAGCTATCCATTGAGGATATTGCACTGGCCTTATGATACCAGACGCCTTCATTTTGTCAATCTCTGCTTTCACCGCCTCTTTATAGGCTGGAGCCAATTTCCTTATCCTTTGCTTGAAAGGCCTGACCTTTGGATCAATGTCCAATTTGTGACATGCTATCGCCGGATCGATGCCTGGCATTTCATTCATGCCCCAGGCAAAGACATCAACATATTCTTTGAGTAGTGCTTGTAGCTCCGCCGACTCATCTTCGTTTAACAAAGTACCAATCTTGATCATTTTCGGATCATTATCCTCGCCGATATTTATGTCTTCAGTAGGTTCCACCGTCGTAAAATGTAATTCTGGTTCACCCATCAGCGATGGCTCCTTTAATTGCTATAAGGTTTTCCCTTCGGACTTCTCCGAGCCTTCTATCGAGTTTACTGAATGCACATATGTGGAGGGGTTGGCGATGAAGTCTTGAATCTCCTGCTCCTTAACTGCTTCCTTGTTGAGCTTCTTTTTCTCTGCAATCTTTGCTTTTCTATTCTCTCGCATTTGTATATCCGCCGAATTGCACGCTTTTGCTACTGCTAAATCTCCTACATATTCGGCGACTCCCATTGGTGTGGGGAACCTCAGGCGCTGATGATAAGTGGAAGGTACTCCTTTTAGGCTGTGGAGCCATGGTCTTCCAAGGATGGCAGCATACGGCGAGTCAACATCCACAATGCAAAGAGTAGTATTCAAGAAATATTCCTTGCAGATCATGATTTTAAACTCAATTTCGCCTTTGGGCTTAGAAGCAATGCCATTAAATCCATAAATGTTATATATGAGGAAACTGTCGGCGAGGGGATTTTATCATCCTTCGCCCTCATTTCCTCGAAAGCAGTGTTGAAAAGAATATCCATTGAACTGCCTGGATCAATAAGTACCTTAGGCAATTTGAATTTTCCCATTTGGATGGTGAGGACCAGGGGATTGTTATGATTTCTTCCTTCTGGAGGTATCTCTTCAGCGGAGAAACCTACACAAGCCTTCATCCAATCTTGCAATGGTTCCTGCTTAGCGGCGACACTACAAATCTCATTTCCCATTCTATCTCGCTTATGCACCCGAGATAAGACATTATCATGAAACTCGTCCCTGGTGATCTTTGAATGCACAATGGAAAAGCAATCCAATTCTAATAAGTCTCACTCAACCTTTACCTCGTACACATTCGGAGTGTGAGCTTGGATAGCTTGAATTGGCTGGACCATGACAGGAGGCGGTGGTGGCAGTGCTAGAAATTCCTGAAATTTCCCCAAGCGGATGAATCTATGGACCTCTTGTTGTACGCCAGTGCAGTTCTCAGTTGTATGACCATGAAATTGATGGAACTGACAAAAGGAATTGGTATTGGTTGGTGGAGCTCAGGGGTTTCCTCTATTGTAAGGATAGCGAATGTCGTCTCTGCAATTTGAACTCTCAATTTGTCCAAATGCATCAGTGTAAGATACACACAACTTTAGTAAGGTAGCATCTTGGAACGGCTGCTGATTGCCTCTGCCAAATTTTTTGTCATCCCCATTATATCTTCTATCGCCATTCCCGTTTCGTCGATTATCTCTTCCTCCTCGACCATAGTTTCCTCCTCTGGTATCTTGCTTATCTCGCCCGTCATAATTCTCTCGCTTCTGCGAATTCCAGTGTTGCTCGGCGGTAACTTGCTGTTGCTGTTTTACTGCCTCAGGTACTACCATCGCCGAAGAGGGATTCTGTGTCAACTTTCGTTGTTCTGCCTTCAGCCATTCTTTTTTAATTTCTTCCTGATCCTCCGGCGAGAAACTATTGATTGAGTGTATTTGTTTTGCTCTCTCTTTCTTTAGGCGAAGCTCCTCTTCTCGGATTTCTTCATAATTTATCCATTCATCTTGCATCGCCCTCAAAGTCTTTATATCCTTCGGCGTTTCCCAGAATAGTTTTTGATACAATGGGTCTGTCGTCTCCATGGCGCTAAGAAATGACCTTATCTTCTCCTTTTCTGATACCTCTGATCCTACTTCACTACTCGCCTTCCTCCATCTTTGGATAAAAATCTTGTAAGTCTCCGAGGGCCTTCTCTTGATGTTGAATAGTCTTTCCACGCCAGGCCGACTTCTATTGTTCTGAATAAAAGCACGCAAGAATTTGCCTTCTAGTTTCTCAAAAGATTTAATTTTTCCTTCTTCCATCCCATCAAACCAGGCTAAAGCTTCATCTTTGAGTGTAGCGGGGAATGCCATACACATTATGGGATCTGATCCTACCCAAGCCGCCAAGTCTCGCTTATAACCTCTTGAATGTTGTGCAGGGTTTCCAGTTCCATCATAGGTGGATGTGAATTTGGGTATAAAAAACTTAGTGGACACATGCCCATATGTAATACAATCATGAAAGGGTGTTTTCTGCGCCTCTGAAAGTGCAACCTTGTATTTCGACTCCCTTGAAGATCCGCTCAAAGCTGCCACTTTGGATTTTAACCGGCGAAGATCTCTCTTCATATCTTTATCTACTCCATGCCGCCGTCCATGAAAGTATTCTTCGCTATCTCTTCTAGGCACGTTCTTCCTTCTACCCCTTTCATCATACTTCGCCGATGAATCTGAGACTTCTGCTGTGCTGGTTCCACTTTTTTCAGCTCGACGAGTTGTATGTGAATGAGATGCCTGGCGAGTTGTATGCGAATGGGATGCATGACTAGTTGTATGCGAATGGGATGCATGACCTCTATTTTGCACCGCCATCAACTCTCTATGGCTCTGAAGTACAGTCTCCATCTGCAACTGCATTTGTCTCTGCACCTGATCCGCCTGCCAGTTGTTGGCCTCAAGGATTTGCCTCAGCAAGGTTTCGGTGTTACTAGTGGATCCTGTGTTGTCTACTACCACCACAGGGCGAGTTATGGTGGTACCTGGTACTATCGCCGCATCATTTCCACTAGCAGCCTGTGGAATTTCTCCCGCCGTAACAGGTTTTGCCACCACTACTGGAATTTCTTCTGTCGCGTGCAGTGCTTCGCCGACATCTTGTATTGGCCGCTGCTGAACATTAACTGCCGCTGTATCTCTTGCCCTGGCGTTATGGACTGCTCCCATAACGTTTGATGACTCACCAATGGATTTATGAGTGAATCTGCCACCATCACCCTGCTCGCCGTAAGCATTTGCTTCTATTTCACTGCTGACCCTTCGTAGTAATGAATTAGGCTCAGGTGATCTTTCTGCATTCTCTAAGTGAGTAATGTCCTCCATGTAAACCTCCTCCTGGCGTGATGCTCGCTGAACAGGTGGTCGCCGAGATGAACTTGCCAAAAAAGTATCTGCTAAACCGGCTGGTTCTACACCCCTGCTTCTAGTGTGGTGACCACTGGGAAACGTCAATGGTGTAGGAAGTATAGGATGTGGCGGAGGCCTTCCCGCTGGGGCTTTACCGCTTCTACCT
>JAJJMA010163191.1:0-27185 GCA_023529015.1 Papaver nudicaule | reverse complement strand
TACACTGAGTTTGTTCAGTGAGTCCCGAGAGCTAGAGTGGTACTCTGGGTAAAGGATCTGTTATTTTTGGAAAGCATTTAGCTGCAGACGCCTCTAAACTGAACTGCATGAGTATCCTTGTTGCGGGTACGTCAGTGATGCGGGAGTATTGACAATGTGGGAGCATAAAAAGAACATTCAGGACGACACGTAGTAGTTGCATTGCCCCAGCCGCTGCTCCTAAACGATGAACCTGCACAAAATCAAAACGATGAACTCCATAGACAGGAGCAGTCATCATTGGTGGGTAACATAGCGTTGACAAGTTAAGCATCTCAATCTTGTATCGTGGAATTCATAGCATTCACAATAGTAGATCTGTATCAAGTGTGGTAGCTGTAGTACATCAGCCAAGGATTGCAGCAGCTCCTCTGTAGATAGTCATCATGTGGCGGAAATGCTTCCTTAAACAAGTAGAAGTTACATGGCTTTAGTAGCTGCTTCACTAGCAGTAGGTGCACATCAGGTTGGGGATGGCAGGAACTTTGGTATCATCAAGTAGACAGGAACATTATCTTTGGCTTTACTCTCCGCATGAACGAATAGGTAGCATCAGGAGTAGGTATTAGCATTGCAGGAGAGGAATTCAGATGCGGGTGTGAGGCACAGTCAAGTGTGGGTACTAGTTCTTTAGTTGCGGGACTACAGTGCCTTCATGTGTAGCTTGAAAGTAAGTAACAACAACTTTGGTTACAGCAGTGAGGCAAATGCATTTAGTCATTGGCATTGAGTCATTGGCAGTGAGGCATTGGCAGTGGTGTGGGCAGGAGCAGCTCACAAGTGCAGGTAGATCAGCACACCAAAGCGGGTAGCAACGTTGATTACATCGCCTCTGGAGTCCATACATGTTCCGTTAGCTTTATTCCAAAGTGGATCTTCATTAAAAAATTGAATATCCCTCTGCTAGCTGTAGTGAGGATGTTTTCGTTGACCATGGACCTTCAAAAAAGATAAAGAAACCCTTGCTTTGCGTTGTCGTTATTGTATCCTTTTTCTGTTCACATTTCTGATCTGTGCTTCAGGTCATTATTGTTTTGGCCTCCTTGTTTTCGAGTACAACTCCATAGCAGCGAAACTACCTCCATAGTCTTTAAATGGTGGCATGAGAAATTCTTCAAGGAGCAGTCAGATATGTAGCAGGTAGGACTAGTTGGTACGGACATGAGGAGCAGAAATTTCGTCACGGGGTGCGAGTAGTAGTACTACAGGCTGGAGAAACTCATCCACTGCAGGGGAGATCAACTCAGGCTCGATTATGTGCATGAAAGAGCAGCTTTCCAGTTAGTGGGAGCAGGAGCGTGTGTGAGCAGCATCAGTGAGGCATTCTTTCGTTTAGAAGAAAAATGCAAGGCTTATCTGATTTGGTGTTGCGTGCTTGAAACTGTATGTAGGTACTCAGCAGCATCACGACTTCATGAGTGTGGCACATTGCGGACACTAGTAGTATGACCTCGTCATTTAGGGGTAGCAGTGGTTCGTCAGTGTGGGATGAGCTGTAGCTTTAGGTGAATGCGCAGCAGGACCAGTTGTTGAGTGCGGAGTATAGGCAGCAGTTTAGGCTTTCTCTGCAGTATGGCTCATTTGGTAGCGAGGGATTCATCTCGGTGAGGCTCTTTTGGCAGTGAGGGTTCGTTTACACCTGCAGAAAAATAGAAAACTAGGTAGTCTTTTTTATCTCTTCGGCTTTACTGGTTGCAAGGATTTAGACATCAGGTGTGGAGAAAAATCGGTGTGTGTGACGAGCAGCTTAGTAATGGCTATAACAACTCATCAACTGCCGGAAAGAGCAGATCATTAACAGAGGTGCAGCAACGGCTGTAACATCTTCATGCTTATGACCGAGCAGCCATCTGGTGAAGGGAAGATTGTATGCAGCAGCAGCATGGCTTTAGGTACACAACACAGTGCGGGCAACGACAATATTGGTTCCAACACCTTTAGACTTCATCTGAGATTCTCTAGTTCAAAAGTGGATTTCAATTAGAAAATTGAATGCCCCTCTCCTAGCTGTATTGAGTCTGCCTCCCCTTGGTTAAGGACCTGTACAATAATGAAACAAGAAACTCATCGTATAATAGTTGCGGCGGCATGTCATACTGGGGTACGATTACAACAACAGAAGTGTAATGGGCATCCGCATCTTTGATTGCAGTAAGGGTTAGAGCAGGTGGAGTAGTGTAGGAGCTTTGGCCTCTCTATGCGAGTAGGTGCAGTGGCTTGGTATGTGCACAGCTGGTTGGTATGCAGTCAGGTGCAGTTAGGAGCTTTGGCATCACCATGTTATCAGCGGCATTGGGCTCCATTTGAACTTCTATTGACTCATTGCAGAGTGAGCTCAAAGTGAGATGAGAGGTGGGAATCATCAATTGGCAAGTGGTGGTGCTTAAGAGGAGGAAACCGCCAATACTTTATGAACAAGTGCGAGTTCATAGCAGCTTCAAGTTGGTGAGGTCAGGAAAGTCTGGTTTATGTATTTTATCAAACAGTTTGTGTGTGTGATGCTTGCTTTGAATTGATTAGTTTATCTTGGTTCTTTTGATCCAACACAACTGCCTCCCTGTAATTTTACCATTCATTCAACAAACAAGCATATCGTAAGACAAATTACTTTTAATTTTCAGCAGCGACACCATGCTTTGTAGTTGTATTCCGCTATTTCTTTGGAACTTGTCCAAACCGTGAAATCTGCATATCAATAACCAAACTGAACATAAAGATTAGAAATAGAATCATGGAGACTGATAACCAAGTTATGGTTGTTTACTGGGTAGAAATCAAAACAATATAAATCAATAGTTGTTACCAACAAAAATAATCGAACTTATTGTACAAAATCAATCGGCTAGATTTATAAATGGTCGGTTTCGGATAGATGAATAAACATACTTCAAAAAGAAAGGCAATGTAGTAAAACCGAAGCTTCAAAATTGCAGAGAAATAATTATCAAAAACTGAAACTAAATAGGAGGTCCAGCTCTAAAAAAAATAAAAAAAATAATACTGAAATTGAAATACACACAGGAGGATAAATCCTTTAACACCGTGCCGTGATTCTAGCGCCAAACTGTTTGTACCAAAAGTATCCTAGCCTTTAAGTACAAACATACAAGATATATTGATGAACAAGATCATGGTTCTTGATTTGTATACATAAGTGTTAATGAAGATATAAAACTATGAGAGAATAATTTAACAAATAGATAATAGATGAAGAATGAATAACAAAGTTTATTGGTGGTGTAATGGTTGTGGTTTCATAAAGAATAAGTTTCCATTAACAGGTTTACACGCTGAGTAGTAGAGAAAGTAAGTATCTTGCCTATTCCCCTCCCAGACTCGATCCCCTTTCCTCTCTTCCTCCCTTTCTATTTATGGGCTCTCAAAATCTATGGGGGAGTGGTAGAGAAAGGGAACACGTTCCTTCTCTTACCATCACCTAAATTCCTCTCCCTAGGTAATTACCATATCATCCTTATCTTAGTTCTTTGGTCTTCTTAGTTTTGCTGAGGTGAGAGTCGGTGTAGCTTATTAAGTTGCAATTAGCTTCATATCTAAGCATCCTTGGTAATGTTGTAGTGGATGTTGTTGTAGTCTATTATGTTGCTCCTTGCTTAATCGTGCGCCATGTGTCGGTGGGGATTTTTGGTACTCACGGTGCATAATCTACAGAACATCTAAGGAATCTCTAAGAAGTTTTACGAGCGACGCTGTCGATATTCATCTTTCAACTCAAGAATGTCAAGGCGTGGTGCTTCTCTCAAGCAGCAAGGCGGTTGCGACTATCTTCTGTAGGGACGATATTCATTGAGCAGGATCACTCTAAATTTTGTTACACGGGACCCATCGATATACTCATCACACTGGTGTTGAAAACATGTATACGAAGATCTCTTCCAGAATGTCCCTGAAAGGTCTTGGAATGTAGTGTTACATACTTCAGTCCACCAAGGTGGAAAAGCATGCCAATAATTGAAGAATGGAGCAAAATTTTCTACACGGACTATGTTCCTCTATGCCTCTACCACAATATATTAAAAGGGTGCATCGTTTCAAGTTACCACAAAAGAGCAATGGACATTACGTTAAAGTGTGCAAAGTCTGAAAATTCTAGGGTTTCTGATGAAGGCATCAATTATATGTGTTTTTCACCAGCGACATCAACTTGAAGTCTACAAATTCTCCTCCTGGATGAAAGATGAGTCTTTCATCTTCGAATATTGGGGTCAAACGTCAAAATCAGAGATCGTATGAAGATTCTACAGCCTCTGGAGTGAATAACGCACAAACAAATACGGGATTAAGGCTACCCTAGCTCTTCAAAGTGGCGCCGACAACCTGTCTGCCACAACTCCAGTACTCCAAGCCAGCATAGGAAAGAAGTAAATGGCCAGAGTTGTCCTCTTTCCCTCAACCGCCAGAAATGTCCTCATCTCCCTCAATCGCCAGAGCTGTCCGCCTCTCCCTCAAACAGTAGAGTTATGACCTCTCATCTACCCCAAGTACATGATTCCAGACAAGACAAGAGCATTTTCGTGATCAATTCAGGAGTTTGCTGTGCACTGTACTCCGTGAGAATTGAAGCCGTTTTCAATTGGAGACGAATTAGGACCCGTGGTTTATACCAAAAGATTCCCCTGGATGTCTTCTACAACATACTCATATTTCATCAAGATCCAGCAAGCCTTTTGGGAGATATGGGCAATATAATACACTTAAGCTTGCGCAAACAGAAAACTATCTGTAAAGTTTCTGAATTCACGGTATTGTACCTGTTTGGATGACTAAATGGATTTGGAATTGGTTCATTCTCATTCCAAAAGTTAGATTATCCAATTATCTAAATAATTAGGGGTCACACGCCTTAATCTAATCTCGTCTGAAGATTCTCCGGAAGAAGAACCATTGGATGTTGCTGCCGCCGTTGTTCTCCGGAGAACATCTTATCACTCAAGTGAACATACGGAAGACCTCGTGTCCGTTTGAAAAGTTATCTCTGTAACTGAAATCCATAGGGAATTAATAAAGGACAGAGAAAGGAGAATCACGAATTATGACAACGCAAATCGAAAGGAACCTGATTTCTCTGGGAATATTGAAGTTCTTATTCTATGAGGGTAAATTCGATGAGGCTCAACATGGAGTAGCAGGATGGATCACGACATGATCCCTGTGTTCGAAAGAATTAGTCTCAGATAACAAATCACGTCACACTGGTCGCATTGACATTCGAAGGCTCAAGAGCAAAGGACGATCGCGATGCTAAGCATACGCACTACGCTGCTAGAAGAGTTATCACTTACTATTAATTTCTCCTGGGAATCCACGTGAAAGGTCTCTGCTTGGCAACGCTGTTGGAATGTACGTTGCTTCTAAAGCCTTAACTGCGCCGAGGATACTGCTCAGAGGAAGTCAGCTAAGTATCATGAATTAAATTTTACAACTTTGGTTAAACATGCTGCCTTTCCTTGGTACGATAGTTATACACCATGATGGAAACTATTAACGAAGCCTTGACAATAACCAAAATAAATTAGGATAAATCCTAGCTAATTGATTACCATTTAAGGATAACATAAAATATAACGTCAATGGTTTCCATAGTGTTAACACTTACATGATAATACCAATATTTGCATTGGCACCGCCAGCAACATTTGGTAGCACTAAATTTTGTTTATATCCTTGACGGAAAACATAGTTATCCCACTTCTATTGAAAATCTTGAAAGAACTTCTGCACAGACTGGCGGAAGGATTACCACTCACGATGCTCCTAGAAAATCTGAGCAAGAGCTAACTCTTGTCCGTATCTTGTTTTACCACAATCATGCTTACACACATATAATTACACCTGGCGGTTGTATCGCCAGTAATGTTTTTAAATATTCACGGGTCATATGAACAAACAACAAACACAATACCTCTATAAATCGCATTGTCGAGCTCACAACTAGATGTTTAGGTTCTCGACCCGATAACTGGTTTATTTCCTTTCATTGGAACGTACATGTGTATATGCATACACACACGCAAACAAGAAAAATGAGGTAAAAGAAAATTATAGTGTTGGCATTGGCCTCGCCAGCGCCAGCAATGTTTGTCTGGCAGCTCCTGCTGCTAGGGCAATTATATTTAAAAAAAAAACAAAATTCTGGCGCCGACGACAACCTTGTCGGCTGTCAGGCCGTAAAAAAAAAAAACATTTTTGAAATTCCGGCGCCTGCCAGCGTCGGCGACCCCTACTGGGTTTTTCTTCAAACTCGATATTTTGTTAAAAAAAAAAAACTTTTGATGAAAAATAATAATAATAAAGGGAGGACATTACTCACTTGAATTTGCTCTGGAAAGATTAACAGAGAAGGAAAAATTATGAAGAATAAAAAATCCCACCTATATATATATATACAAATATAAAAAGTCCTAGTCCCACTAGGAAGCTCTTTCCTTCTTAAATCCTAAGAAACCTTGTTAGAAAAGAAAAAGAGTCTGGAAAAGGCAATTTCTCTGATTTCATATTACCTAAAATATATTATTCTGTTATCCCAGCCAATCACCATTTTATGCTTACCTCAGAATACAAACTAAGCAGGGGACTTAATGTTGATGGTGGATATTGACACAAGGATAAAATTGTAAAATAATATAAATGCACCGTTTCACACGGTGGCCATTAATAGACTTAGTAAAAAAATAATGGGTTTAGAATAAGCCCATGTTCGAAATATGAGTTTTTACAAATACCCAACAAAGCATAGTGAGGCGCCCTTTAACCAGCAGAGCAGGACTACTGTAGCGTCTCTGGTCAGAAAAAGGTAATCATGGGTATATAATCCCCTTTGACACCAATTATTGATGGTATGGGCTATGGCAGGGGTCGCCATTCAGTGTAGCTATTGCAAATCATGATCTAACCAGAAGAGTGGGACTAGCCATGACGACTTTGGTTGCAGAAAATGCCTTGGCTAGTCTATGACCAATCTTAATAGGCAGCGCTAGCCTATGGCGTGCTTTGTCCACTTGGATAAGCCCAATTTAAGACAATGTCAGCCTATGGCATAGCTTGGCCAGCCTATGGGCAAGCCTGAAAGGACGACGCCAGCCTTTGGCCACCTTGGCCAAACCTAATTTTGGGCAGCGCCAACCTATAGCGTGCCCTGGTGTTGATGGTGGTTTTTGGCGAGGAGGTTGCAAGAGTAATTTTGCATCAATTTTGGCATCCTGGAGATAGCTTGAGACAAGGTATGAATTTATTTTACAATAGGGATAAGAAATTTGGTCACCACCATAGCCATATTTTGATCTTTCACGACCATAGCCTAGTAGCTTGGTCCACATCCCTAGCCTACACGTAAAATACCTATGCATGCGCCTGTGCCTGTGCACGCGCTTTGGCTTATGCATGCGCCTGTGCTTGTGCACGCTCCTTAGCTTATGCTTATGCACCTGTTTCATCCCTTGTTTCCCTAAGCTACAATCTCTCCCATCCTAGCTCGCCATCCCCTTGTTTCCCTAAGCTAAAAACACGTCCCCTCTTGCTTGCCTTGCTCACGTCCATGGATGGGTGGCCCACACGGCCATCCCATCCTATCCCACGCCATTCCCTTGCTTCCCCAAAGCTAAAATCTCTCCCATCCTAGCTCACGCACATCCCCTTGCTTCCCTAAGCTAAAATCACTCCTACCTTGCGTCCCTAGCTTGGTCTTGGCCGTGGCTCATGCCACGGCCCCACACTTTTGGGCCTTAGCCGTGATCCATGTCGTGACCCCACTTTTGTTCTTTTTGTAGACCCCACTTTCATAGGTCGCCTACAAAATAATGGTAGGGCCCACTTTTATCACTCACCATAGATTGAGGGTCCCACTTATTCATTCTTGAGGTACCTCTACTTATGGGTCCCGCTGATCCAAGTCCTAGATGATTATGGATTTTATTGAATCCATGATACTCTAGTTTCCTAATCAAATTCGGAAACCTGGCAGATTACGAATTGCCTCAAAGGACGATTTTTACGGCCCAATCCGTGAATAATCAGGAGAAACTTCCTTCACAAAAGTTTCTCCTCTGTGAGTTCCCCATAACATACTAAAATTTCGTGATTTTAGCGAATATAGGCTGGCATGGGTGATTTTTGGAATAGATGACGTGTAAACTGTCCAGAAATCTGAATATATGACGTAATGTTATGGTCCATCCTCATACATCCTATATCTAACTTTTTAATAAGATTATTATGCTATTAAACATAGCTTATTATCATTCATGTGGCCTATCTTTAGGTCTTGAATTAGAAATACTCATGCATTCTTGGTTGTGGCTACGCTATGTTAGCATCACTTGTCTGTTTTCCTGATTATAGACTTGCTTCTATAATCAGTGCTAAAATTCTTAATCGTGGCTCATCGCTATGACTTATATTATTTTGGACATTCATATGTCTCTATTACTCAAAGAATTGGTGCATTATATGCCACAAGCCAATTTCTCATATTTATGGCAAACCGAAAGTCGTATTTACTTGACTATTGCCACAGAGAGTTGCTGAAATCCTCTCAGTCTAAATGGAGATTGCGTAGCTCAATCCTTAGACTATTCTCATTGGTTTAAATGGCGATTGCCCGGATCAATCCTTAGACCAAACTCAAAAGAGATGCACAAGCTTATCGCTTAAATCTCTATTTTTATGCGAAGTCCTGAGTTTACCAGTAATTGGTACGACTTTGCACTTAGTCATCTTTGACTTAACAAATATTCAATGCTTAACAAATCTTACGAGAATCAAGTAAGTTACATGGGGGGATATTCTTTAGGGTTTTGGTTTGGCGGTCTACGGCACGTGTGATTGCAACGGCTCAATCACTCAACGGGAAAGAAAGCTAAGTCGTGTGAACGTTGCTGAAAAGAGGGGATGAGAAAGTGGGTTGTTAGTCTTCCCTAATATTAGGCGCAAGACTCTTAACAACTGGTCCCACTTACTCCACACTCCCACTTCTTCCACTTCTTACGAGATCAGTTATAATTCTATTGATATAAATAGGTCTCTCGACCAGTTTGGAAAGACATAACAGACAAGAACAAGTTCAACAGTTCAAGTTCAATTCAGTGCAGTACAATCAATTCATCTCATCGATAATTGATTAACTCTTCTCATTCAGCATTCAATATCTAGTGAGAACTGAATATCCATTATGTTAGCAATTTTAATCACAACATCACAGAAATCATAGCAATTCTTTACACAAAGTCCTGAGTTTACCAGTAATTGGTACGACTTGCACCTAGTCATCTTTGACTTAACAAATATTTAACAAATCTTACGAGAATCAAGTTAGTTACATGGGGGGATATTCTTTAGGGTTTTGGTTTGGCGGTCTGCGACACCTGTGATTGCAACGGCTCAATCACTCAACGGGAAAGACAATAAGTCGTGTGAACGTTGCTGGAAAGATGGGATAAAGTAATGGGTTGTTAGTCTTCCCTGTTATTAGGCGCAAGACTCTTAACAACTGACCCCACTCACTCCTCACTCCCACTCTTCCACTTCTTCAACTTCTTACGAGATCAGTTGGAATTCTATTGCTATAAATAGGTCACAGAAATCATAGCAATTCTTTGATCTCATCTTTCTTGGCCACTTGGCCAATTCCCTTCTTAGGATGGCGCTAGCCTATGGTTGCCCTAGCCATTTGGCCAAAACACGATTTTGGGCAGCGCCAGCCTATGGCGTGCCCTGGCCACTTTGTCAAACCAAACTTACAGGTAGCGCTAGACTATGACGTGCCTTGGTCATCTATGGCCAAGCCTGTTTTCATGATCTACTCGACTTACCATCCATGGTATTGTGATAGAAGTAATCCCATGTCAATACATACTCTAGTCATGCAAATGTTTGAGGTATTTCCTGAGTACCTGTATTCTCCAGCACGAAAGTCATCTCACATCCTTGAATGTTTTCCTTATAATAAGTATTGAGAAAGACTCAGCGTCCAGTGTTAGCAAAATCAACAATTCAACACATTGACTCGAACAACGAGTCATACGCATTATTCAACAAAGATTTTGAACGTGTCACAAATGGGGGATTTACATAAGGGTTTTGGTCTGGCGGTCTACGACAGTTGTGGTGTGACACCCACTTAGAAAGAGGTTATGTTCGTGGGAAATACTAGCGTAATGGGTAGTAGGCATGACTGGCGGTTAGGCTATCTCCACGGGAGTAACTCCATCATTCCACTATATCCACTTTATCATTCTCTTCCACGATTAACAAGAGATCATTGTATTTCTTAACATAATATAAATAGATGTGAAAAATCAGGGGTACCGAAATACAACCAACTTTTCGTTTGGGCTCGTGAGTCTTATGGTAAGATATGGACAATATCAAAAATCAATATCCAAATCTGATAACTGGAGTAGGATCACAAGTGATCAGTCCAACTCAAGAGAAGTCTTTGTAAATCCCCTCGATGGATTATGGACCAAATCAATGGTTATGAATAACGTACTTCTTGTGTTTGCTTTAATTATATAATCAAAGATATAATGCGGAAAGTAAAGCACACAAGACACTAGAGATTTTTTTAACGAGAAAACTACCACCTGTAGAAAAACCTCGGGACCTCATCCAAATTGAACACCACAATACTAAATGTCTACAAACACTAGCCTACTATAATACTTCGGTCTGGGATGTAGCAGAGACTAACTTTAACCTCCAAGTGAATTGGCTACTGTCCCACTCCTTACGTCTTTAGATCCCTGTGAGTGTAGAAAATACCTTTACCCTTTAAAAGCATCTTAGAGGTGAAGTTGTACAAGAAGGCTATCTTTGATAAGTAGAGAAAAACTCATAAAAGGACTATAGCGACCTAGCAAATGAGACAGACAGAAGTAGGACACGATGAAAGGGGATATCATCGATAGCTCTTTGGAATAGATGGGCGAAGATAGGACAACGAGTGAAGGACACGTCAGGAGTTAGTGGGTGAGAATAAACTTAGCATTCCAAGGATGCTCCAATTCCTTGCAATGCTCATCTATCAGCACATATGCTCCACTCCCCGCTACTCGTTTAATAATGTAAGGACCTTCCCATGTCGGCTCTAACTTCCTGCAACCTTTACGCTGAGAGGGAGGGATTTCTCGTAACACGAGGTCGCCCGATTGATATTCTCCGGGGATGACTCGCTTATTGTATTCTCTGGATAGTCGCCGATGATAATTCTCCATATGAGTAAGCGTTATTTGTCGCTGTTCTTCAAGATCGTCGAGTTTCACCAAGATTAGGTCAATGTTCAAGTTCTTTTCCCATGCCTCATGCTTTGTCTTTGGTAGGATGACTTCTGATGGTAATACTGCTTCTGCCCCGAAGGTGAGGAAAAAAAGCGATGCTCCTGTTGCTTCTCTGACAGTTGTCCTGTATGACCATACAACATTGTGCAAATGTTCACACCATACTTTCTTATGCGGTTTTAATCGCTTCTTCAAACCCATTCCAATTGTATTGTTAGTAGCTTTTGCTTGTCCATTACTCTGAGGATAAAGTGGAGTGGATTTTCCCAGTTTGACACCATATGTGGCAAGAAGGTCTCAGATATTTTCACCAACTAGATCTTTTCCATTGTACGTACATATTTCTGCTGGTACGCCGAACCTGCAAAAAATATTCTCCCAAATGAACACAAATACTTCTTGTCCTGAATTTTTCCTCAGAGCCTTAGCTTCACACCACTTGGTGAAATAATCAGTTGCTACTATTATGCATTTTCTTTGCCATGATCCTGGGGTCAGCGGTCCTACGATGTCAATCCCCATTTGGCAAAGGGCCAAGGGCTAAGAACAGAATTCAAAGATGCCGTCGGTGCTTTGATACTTTTCCCATACAGCTGACATTTTTTGCATCGCTGAGCATATTATTTAGCGTCGTTGCTCATCCATGGCCAACTTGCATCCTTACTTTCAGGGCGAGTGCTCGCTGACCACTGTGATTCCCACAATCTCCTTTATGAATTACTTTTAACAACTTTTTTCCTTCTTCTCTTGACACACATCTCAACAAGGGTCCTGAAAATGATCTACGATATAATATTCCTTCCCTGAGTTCATAGTTCGCCGATCTACTGATTACTTGATGAGCTAGGATCTTCTTTCCTGGAGTGGTAAGATGATATAAATAATATCTTATTGGTGTCCGCCAATCCGTTTCAACTGACCCCTCAGTATCCATCACCAATACTTCTCTTTGCTCTCGTTCATCGATTGAAGACTGCTTTACTCTCTCAATTACTAGATCCTAGACAGTACCCCCAAATATTATGACCATACACAACATATAAGCTACAATATATCACATGAATAACATAACAGTTTAGAGATAGGAATGTTAGAGATACTTGACACAGATTTACTTGGTTCTTCTTCCGTAATTAGAGGCTTACATCCAAGGGGATTAATTACTTCAAGTTTAAGTACATCACTCACCTCTATTAGATTTCCTAACACTTCCTTTCTCAAGATCTCAACTCACACATCACTAGGCTAAGGAGAGCAAGGAGATTACACTACTTTTCCTCTCATTAGACCAGACTGAAATATTCTCAACCCCGCTCAAGTGAGGGGTCTTTCTCCTTTTATAGACGATTTACATAGTGGGTTACAGCTAATAAAGATAATGAGATGTCTATTCGCCGACTCGATATGTCGGCGTTCTTCATCTTTACTTTATGGTCTTCAACGAATGGATCTTCATTTGGATAAGGATTGCTGACGCGTCTTCCACTGAGTCAATAAACCCTTGAAATCATGATGTAAAACTCTGAAGTCTTGGGCGGGAATAATACCCAAGAAATCTTGTTATCTTATGTAAACAACAACGAACAAGATCCGGGGACGTAGGTTTGCTATTATGCGCCGAACCCCGTTTACAAATAACTCTGTCATTTTCTTTCGCCGACTAACTGATGCATTAAAGACTTACAAACCACGTCGAAACAAAAGCCAAAGGTCTTCGCCGAATGATCGGTCGGAAAACCGACTCTTGTAATACCGCAAGTGCACGGTGTCAAGCTGTAGACAACGGCAAGTACGGGTTGTCCCACAGAGAGTGTTAAAGATACGAGTGTGGGATTAAATATTTATAATAACAAAAATGAAAACAAGAATAAAACCAATATGAAAAAGACGTCAGGGTTTCAGGAATCCATTGTAAAACCAAATTTCTCTCAAAAGATATGCTTGGTCTCGATCAAAATATAGATTTTCGAAGTGCTCAATATACATGACATAGAGAGTCAAGGAAGAATCATAAGACGACAATAAATGGGATCGATAAATAGTTTCGTTCAATACCGATCTATGTAGTATACATGGCATAAAACATTAAGGGGTTATGAATCGAAAACTATTAATGGAGACACTTAAACATTATTAAGCACAAATAATCTTTATTCAAGAAAACGAGTAATCTGACATCTACAATTTCATCCTTACACCCTAACAAGAAAACTAGCAAACAATGGCTTTCACAAAAGCCATGAAATTGATATAGAGAAAACAAAGTAAAACCATATTTTCCCCTATTGGGGTCTCCCTCTCTAACTCCTGGACGATGTATTTATATGTAGATAAGAGAAAAGGCACCGCCTTATTTTTCCGACTTCCAAATCCCCTCCGTTTGATCACGTCAGTTATTTCCTTTCAATCTTGATTAGGCCCATTAAAAATAAAACTCCACTCAGCATTAAAACTGACCCAACACCATCGAGCCACCAAGGAGCCCAACTCACAAGCCCACTCACCATCTCACTAAATTCTGATCTCCACCGGTCACAACGTCACCACCAAACTTCCACAACAACACTACTCTCTGGCTGCCTTCTTGTCATAAAAAAATCACTGCTAACTCATCCTCTGCAACTGAATCATCTCTTGAACCCATGGCAAACATCAAGCGAGACATGGAATATACGCGACAGCAACCTCTTGGCAGCAACATCAAACTCGAATCTCTTAGCTTCTCATTTAAGCTGTCACCCTCGACAAAGATCACAACTCCAACATCAACACTCCAAATTTTTCACCATTTATGCACCAGCACCATCCTTTATGTTTAATATGTTAAGGCATTGTCCGGTCAAACCCACTAGCGTTGGTATGTCAAGCTAGTTGTCAGTTTTAGGTGTCAAACACAATTCTTGATTTAGCCTACTAGTGTTTAGATTTCGGAATTGGGATATAGACTAAGTAGTAGAGACCTTGAAGACGAAGACTGTGAAGACAAAGAAGATATCAATTATTCTTCATCGACAAAAGGTTAGTAGGAGTTATGACTTTATGGAAATTCTTCTATTCTACTTACTATCTTTCGAAATAGTCGGCTACTTTAGTAGAGATACTAATAGCAATTGTGATCGTGTTCTTGTCTACATGACCATGTGTTATGTTGGTATTTGTTCCCACGAATATTAAGGTTACAAGAATACATGAGATAGATTCGATACCATTTGTCCATTGCAATGGTTTGCTTGCAAATCACTTGTTGGATATGGGTGAATCTAAAGGAATACTCTTGAGCAAGAGTCCAGTTTATTATAGCTGAGGGCGTATAACACGTCTAAGTACTGGCTCAGCCCAGAACTTCCAGCGGATCCAGTTAAACCCTATTCTGAGTAACGACGGTTCCCGAACCGGTTCGTGAACAATGACTTGGGATTTTCTCCTGAGTTCCAAAACATCAATTTGTACACGTACATGTACGTGAACCTCAGATTCGATGTATTTGGTCGTAATTCAGAAGGACGATTTGCGAACCGGCCAAGGTGAATATTCTCTGGGATTTTCACACGGGTTAAACTCTGACTCCTTTATCTCTTAGTTGGAATTGATTATCACGAAATATCTTATGTGGTCCATCTAACGGTTCTCAATGTGTCAATAAGATAAAGATTATCTATGGTCTGTTGGATATCAATCTTGAAGTGTTTGTGAGCTAACAAAACACTTGGCAAATAAATGATAAAGATTTCAAATTGAGATAAATCTAGGTTTCTTTGTGTGCAAGTTAAGTAACAGGTTCGTTTTACACAGGCACTTGCTAAACTTGTGGAACAAGTAAGTAGTTGCTTTATTCCTAAGCAACCTATCTTATTGAGTGCTATAAATAGAGGTTTCTAGAACGAAAACCACAAGCATCAAGCATACGTGAAGTTTCTCTGTGGAATTGATCGTAAACTCTTTTCACTTCGGTGAATGCTTGTTGTGGTATAGTCATCCTCTATTAGGTAGCAGTTCCTCTGTGGGAATTACCTAACGACTATAAAGACTTCTCTTGAGAGTTGGGAAGCACAGGTAGGAGATTGATACCTTAGTGGTTGAAATCGGAGTAACCTGTAACCTTGGTAACCTGATCACGTTCTTGTCTATTCTATGGTCCTTCTCTTCTGATATAAGTCCATTCAAGAACTGATACGTTACACACAGGGTTGAAAGAAAGCAACGCAAGCCTTCACTCGGTGTTGTAAGACCTAGTTAGCTCCAGTTGTATAAGTTTCTTAAGTGATTCTTTTTACTACTGAGGTAGAGACAAGTTGGGCATATTTTACTCAGTTTACTTGTCAGCCCCCGCTTGTAAGTAGATTTCCGTATGACCTGGAGCAATCCGAAGGAAGTCACCTTGTGTATGTCAAACTGATAGAGGACGGTTCAAACATACAGTTGGTAATTAAGGTTGCAAAGACGGAATTATTGACACAAGCCTTTAACATCGGTTAAAGCAACTCCTAGGCTTGTAACGGACGTCAGATAGGGGAATCAAGTGCATGACGATCTTTGGGGGATATAGACGTAAGGACTGCGACAGTAGCCAGTTCGCTTGGAGGGTGGAATTGGTCTCTGCTACATTCCAGACCGAAGTCTTATAATAGGCTAGTGTTTGTAGACAGTTTGTACTGTGCGGTGTTCAATCTGGACGAGGTCCCGAGGTTTTTCTACAGGTCGTAGTTTCCTCGTAAAAAAATATTTGGTGTCTTGTGTGCTTTACTTTCCTCATTATATTTTGTGATTATATAATTAAAGCAAACACAAGAAGTACGTTATTAATAAACCTGATCGTTGTCCTCAATCCATCCCTTGGATTTACCAAGACCCTCTCTTGCATTGGACTGATCACTTGTGATCCAAACTCAGGTTAACAGATTTGGATATTGATTTTTGAGATCGTCCAGATCTGACCATAAGACTCACGAGCCCAAACGAAAATTTGGTAGTATTTCGTACCCCTGCTTTTTCAAATGGTATCAGAGCCGGTGAGCACACAAAAGACGTAATTGTCTGTGTTTATCGCGGCTTGTGAGTTATGGAACAAAGCATAGGAGCTTGTAACGTACCACCAAAGTTTGATGGCACAAACTACCTATGCTGGAAGACTGCAATGAAATCGTTTTTGCAAGCCCGAGATTTCAAAACTTGGGTTTATGTCAAAACAGGATATACACCACCAACTATTCAAGTTGACGGTGTATCTGTCCCCAAAGACATAGCGGCTTATGATGACGTGGAAACTCTCGTCGCCAAGAAAAACTATGATGGGCTTAATGCTATCATTCATGCAGTAACACGTAATCTTTTCCATCACGTGGCCACATGTGAAACCTCTCACGAGGCTTGGAATAAATTAAGGACCGTGTTCGAAGGGAATGCAGCCGAAAAAGAAGTTAGATTTCAGAACCTCATGTCTGACTGGGAAAACCTTCGAATGCTTGAGGATGATACCTTTGAAGAATTTAACCACAAATTGTCTGAGACAGTGAATGCCTGTCACACCTTAGGAAAAGCTATTCCGGAAATGGAAATTGTGTGTAAAATTCTGAGGTCATTACCCTCAAGGTACGAATCAAAGAAACATGTCATCCAAGAAGTACACGGCTTAACAATAACAAGAAGTGACCTTGTTAGTAAACTTAAAGTCTTTGATCATGAGAAAAATAGATCAATTGCTTTAAAAGCCGTTAGCCCTCCCAGTACCTCTTCTGACAAAATCAACACTTCCCAGGTTGATATGTGTAATGATCGTTTCGAAAAGGAATTAAGCTCTACTATGTCCTTAATCACACAACATGTCAGAAATCTCCTGAGAAAAGAGATAGGTATTGCCCTACGGTTCGTGAACCGTACTAGTACATCTAAACCTAGTGAATCACGAACAAAGCATTGGGATAACTCTTCTCACCGTCTTAAAAAACGGAAAAAGGATTTCTCCAGACATACATCATCTTCCTCTCTGGAGACACTCAATTGTGTTGATGATAATGTTCAGTGCTTCAAGTGTCTTGGTTTTGGGCATAAATCCCCTGAATGCTCTACCAAAGATGCAAAAGAGAATCCAGCTTACACTGCAACTCTTGATGATATGCCAGATGATTATTATCAAGAGTGTAAGACAGGCATTGCCTATGCTGCTGGAGACTTTGATCAGGACATAGCTGAACTAGATAATCTTAAGAATGGTGAATTCAAGAATGATCTAGTTAAAGCTCTTGAAAAGATCAAAAGGTTTGAAGAAGAGAACTAGAGTTTAAGGGAAAACTTGAATAAGTTCAACAATAGCTCGGACAAATTAACCTTGATGTTAGGAGATAGTAAAAATCATCGTGACACACGAGGATTGGGCTATAAAGGAATAAATGTTTCAAGTATTAACAAAGAGGTGAAATTTGTCAAGGCTAAAGATTCTTCTCAACCGAAGGCTACTACAAATTCCAAAAGTAAAATACCTCTACCACAAGTTAAGGATAAAAAGAGCAAAGCCTTTCAATCTCGACAATATCCAGGTAACAATGAGCATCCCACTCATTTTGTTACTAAACGTTGCTTTTATTGTGGTAATAAAGGTCACTTGGAAAGAAGATGCAAATTCCGTAAAAGGAACGAAAAAGCCAACATTTGTAATGATGCAAGTGTGTTGGAGATCAAATCTAGATCAAACAACAAGGCTAATCATCTTCATGCAGGTTGTGAACGTCCATCTTTTAGGCACAAAAATCAGTATCATGATAAACTGAGTTCTGCCTATAAACGCTCTACAAAGTTCTCTCTTAATCGTCATAGAAGGAACACTTTGTAAATGCGAAGACTAGATCTGATGTTCCCAATTGGAGATCGACTAACTTGCAAAAGAATGGTCAATCCAATTCTCTCTCAAGTAATCTTGTTGATAAAGAAGGGAAGAAAGATCCTATTGCTCCTAAGACCACTCAAAAGTGGATACCAAAGAATATTGGTAGAGCAATAAATGCCAAAAGGAAAGATCACCCTAGTGAGGCCACCTAAAGAGAATTCATGAAAAATATTGTCTCATTTAACCAAAAAATGCTTGGTATGAGGCTATCACATCATGAGATGCTTGGGTTACTGATGAAAAACAGGAAAAAGGGTAAGACAAAGAACTCTAACCGAAGGCTACTTCTGGTGAAAAACTCAGTGATGTAGGAGATCCTGTTTTAACCACCAAATGTGAACAAGAAATTGTTCACCCTAACACAACTTGATTGTGTTTGTGCGGCCTCACCATGAAGTGCCCTTTCAATTGATATGGTGAGGTAAAGCACAAGAATAGGGCACAAACCCGGTTGGAGATTACATAGAGGTATGCCATTAACATTGATCAAGTTAATATTCATTTGTTCAAAGGTTGTAAAATCCTTGAATATGAATATGTATCCTTCATGTTTCTCTAACTCAACTTGGTTTTAAGAGTTCTTAAATATACAAGTTGCAAACAAAGTCTATGACTTTTGTTTTAAACAAAGGAATACTGGATACATTAAATTGTTTGTCCAAGTTAGGCTTTGTAAGTTGTTCTTTATTGAATAACACCACATGGGGGAGAGTTCTTAAATGAGATTGCGCTTAATAACAAATCTTTTTGGGGAGCGTGGTTGTGGAATATTAGGAGAAAAGTCTATCTATATTTCTCCAAAAGATGAGAACTTAGGAATCTTCGTTCGGATTTCCTAGTTATGCCATCTTAAACTTGGTATGCGAGTACTTAGCTTAACCTATTCCATAGGTTTATGATACCCTAGTCTCGAACTACTTTGTCATATTTTTGTGACAATAGGGGGAGAATACTTATGGTTCTTGTTCTTGTGGTTCACAACTATAGGGGGAGAACATCATGTGCTTACATGCTGTACTTTTTCAAAGTATCAAGTAAGGGGGAGTAATTAAAGTTGAGAAGAAGCTTCATATCAGGAATGAGTAGAATCACTTTAAAAGTTTTGATACACATACTTTAAAGTTTGCTCAGATTCTTACTCTTTGCACAAACAACATGTGGGATTAGCATATTAACCCATGTAAGCTTAAACTTGTTTGAGCTGGATATGTTGTAGGTGTTGTATACGAATTCATCAACAAGAGTTAAACGAACACAACAAGACTCAAGGGAGAAGTTGAAGAATTCAAGAAATTAAGATACATCTGTTTAGTACTTAATTGTATATCTTTTGAATCCATATGTAAATTGGTTTTGTCACTAAAATTGACAAAGGGGGAGATTGTTAGGGCATTGTCCGGTCAAACCCACCAGCGTTGGTATGTCAAGCTGGTTGTCAGTTTTAGGTGTCAAAACACAATTTTTGATTTAGCCTACTAGAGTTTAGATTTCGGAATTGGGATATAAACTAAATAGTAGAGACCTTGAAGACGAATATTGTGAAGACAAAGAAGACATCGATTATTCTTCATCGACAAAAGGTTAGTAGGAGTTATGACTTTTATGGAAATTCTTCTATTCTACTTACTCTATCTTTCGAAATAGTCGGCTACTTTAGTAGATATACTAATAGCGATTGAGATCGTGTTCTTGTCTACATGACCATGTGTTATGTTGGTATTTGTTCCCACAAATACTAAGGTTACAAGAATACATGAGATAGATTCGATACTGTTAATACATAATTTCGAAGGGACACGTGGCGCCATCACCGAAGGACGTACATCGAAGCAACATGAGCTGCGAAGGACAGGAGCGTATCCAGGCGAAGGAATAACTCATCACGAGATGATGAAATCCAAGGGAGGAGATTAAAGGGTTATCGGCCTATGATACTAGGAAAAAGCAGGCACGCCAAGGAGCAGTCACACCGTATTAAATGTTGTAGACAGCATGACAAGAAATCGTATGTCGATTGGGGATTGGCCCAACCAGCGGTGGAGAACAGAAACCTAGACCAATAAGGAGCCGGCAGCGTAAGAATACATCAAGGATCCTCTACATAGCAGTACGACGAGCTAGGATTGGATGATAAAGGCGGTCACCGAAGATGGACGATCGAACCAAGGAACATCAAGAGAACGAAGCAACCAAGGATAACAAAGAGCGGTGCCTACAAAAGTACTATAAATACCCCCTCTCATCAACAACAATGGGGGTCGCATAGTTTGGGAAGGATAGCTAGGAGTGAGAATTCTTGGATAAACTCTCAAGATTCCATAAGACTTCTATCCATAAAAAGTTGAAGTGACTAATAGTGTAAACAAGAGAGAACTTTATTGATTAGGCGTAATAAAACTACAGGTTTTACCCCGAGGACTTAGGCACACAGCTGCTGAACCTCGTTAATTGTTGTGTTGATTATCATTAGAGTTATATTTATTATAGTTTTCGTCATTTGTTGATCATCTCCGAGGTGATCCTACGATTGGGGGTCTGTAGCATTCGTGGTTCATAATAACTAATGACAACACGTTCAATCCCTTGAACAGATCCCTGGTTATTAACGAACAAAGGCCACCAACGACCTAAACAATCGATTTTTTAACAGTTTTAATTTGTAATATGATATGGGAAAATTAGTATCAACAGTTTGGCGCTAGAAACAGGGACCCTTCCCTTGTAAATTTAAACAACCAGATTTTAATGAAAATACCAATCAGTTGAGTTTTTCTTCTTCTTATCACCTTTTATATTTGGTTATAACTCGATTTAGAGGAACATCAAAGATTGATACCACCTTCTGGTGAGCTATGGTTAAGTAGTGGGAAGCAAACTTGGTTTTAAAAGTAGCAAGTAGGCAATATCCTCTGGATCCATCAAAAAAGGATTTCTGACTTAGAAAATCACCAGGCCAATGTTCAACTAATAGTCCAAGTCTTTGTTGAGAGAAAGAAGTGACTACCACCAACTTAGACATACTTAAGGAGTTAGCCGGATAAGTAAAAGCTCGATCTGTACGGTAGAAACACATATTACCATCGTCTTTTCCCTTCTGGCTTGTCAACATGAAAAGGAGTGGAAAAACCCATGGCTAACGAAGCAAGGTCGTTGGTTACTAGAAGCCGACAGCAACCTGCGCTAACACGAAGTAGGTTACAGTCGCTAAGAGCTCAAGGGGAGGCAAACCTTGATTTAGAAGAAACAATCAATTTACCACGAAGTTCGCACATGAGCGCGGTAGCAGTCCTCAACGAGCAGTTGGTGAACATAAATCCCTTGTACGGAATGTCGTTACCCACATGAGAGACGGCTGAAGGAGAAGATCCAGGGCGAGACCGGATTCAGCACGTTCCTATCGAACAAACAGCAAACTCGGTGTCAGTTTCACACGGCAACCTCGTCGGAAGAATCAGAAAATGAAATGGGACCCATCACCAACAACGAAGTTAACAACGGGGCCGAAGGAATGAATGAACCTCCTTTAGCAGCGTAGTTGGAAGCCTTGCTCCAGGACCAAAGAGAGCAGGACGAGGATATACACGCTTTGACTCAGAAAAATCAAGCATTGCGGGACAGAGCCGAAGCATGAACGACAATCGCGAAGCCGAAGCTATCAAACCAGAGGAGAGGATGAAGTAAACTCAGAAGCGCCTCGAAGATATTCTTTACTAAGGAATAGGATTCGGGCACCGCCACCCGTGTGCATACCAGGAGGGTATCAAGGGGGAATCAACTTACCACAGAGGGAGGTCCACAACATCCCAAGCCACTCAGTTTTGCATGGAAGACCGTGTCAATCTCAAAGTCAGGGGATGCAGTCTCAACAACGAGGAAAAATGATAGCCTCACCACAGATGGGAGAAGTAGTCACTCAACTAAAGGTCGTCATGGACCAGTTGGCGAACTTGAAATCTAAGCAAGGAGGATACAAGCTGGAGGAAGCCAAACAAGAAGCCAGGACAACACCGCTATCAGTCAGACTGGAACGAAGCAAGATACCACCGAAGTGCCCACTGCCGAATTTCACTTGTTATGACGGAACTACGGACCCAACAGCACACTTGAAGTATTATCTTCGGGTGTTGGCCTACTGGGATACCAATGACGTAGTGTTGTGTCGGTATTTTCCATTCAGCCTTACCGGCATAGCATTGGTGTGGTTTGACAACCTCAAACCAAATTCAATTGACTTCTTTGAAGAATTATCTGATATCTTCGTGGAGACTTACATGCATAGCAAGGCTACTAAGGCAGGGCTAGATAGGCTATTTGCATTAGCCATCGGGCCGCGAGAAACACTTCAGGCGTAAACGGAGAGATGGCAAAAGGTATGCCAAGCTATAGGAAAGGTCAACCCGGAGATCAGCATCAACTGTTACAAGTTCGGATTGGATATGACGTCTTCTATCTTCGTAGAACTACATGCTCATGCATCAGCAACAGAGGGAGAACTTCGCGTAATTCAAGAAAAATATATCAGGTTAGAAGACATCCAGAGGGATAATCCTCATGCGCAAGACCGAAGCATCCCACAGAAAACGAATTCGGTAGAAGCTGCACAAGAGACCGGGAAGCGTTCAGCGGAAAGGGACGTCACATCAGGATTTGAGAAGAAACCCATGTATAAAGACGAGAAGCCAGGGGACAAAGGAAGAAGGGACTATGCGTATATAGTCTATTCCAACTTGACCCTGTCACTCTCGGAGATTTTGAAAAAAGAAGGAGGACGACAGGACTTTCCATATCCATCAGACTCGAGGGCACGATACTGACGCATGTAAGCACCTGAAGAACACGATTCAAAGATATATCAATCAGGGAGACTTCAGGCAGTATGTTCAGTTACCAGGACAGGCAGCGGCAACAACAAACGCGGCGACACAGGAAAAGACGGTACGACTCCCCGAAGGATACAAATCACTTAACATGATCACATTCCAGCAAGAGAGCGAGCCTTCGCTACCAGGAGATATCTGCAACAGTTTGAGAACAAGGAGGAGAATCTCGAAGCACGAAGTATACAAATTGAATGGGAGATTAAAAGACGAATGAGAGGAATGGATGGCAACTCCACTCACATTCTCTACCAAAGACATCAATCAGGATGTCGAAATGCATAATGACCCCTTGGTAGTTACTCTACCGATCCACTGGTGGAACGTTTCTAAAATACTAATAGACAAAGGAAGTTCGCTCAACGTACTTTTCTACGAACCCTATCTTCGGATGGGGCTGAAGGACGGTCAGATGGATGCATCTACGTGTACGATTTATGGATTCAATGGATCCACGTCAAAGCCGAAGGGAGAAATAGTTTTGCAGGTAGACGCATGACCAATGAAGACTATGGCGAGATTCAACATCGTTGATTCACCCTCACCCTACAACGCCATCATGGGGAGACTCTGGGTGCACCGCTTGAGAGGAACGACATCAACCTATCACCAACACCTAAGGTTTCCCACGCCGTACGGGGAAATGGAGATCAAAGGAGACCAGGAAGATGCACGAAGATGTGATGCAGTTGAAG
Source organism: Papaver nudicaule (assembly GCA_023529015.1). NCBI lineage: Eukaryota > Viridiplantae > Streptophyta > Magnoliopsida > Ranunculales > Papaveraceae > Papaver > Papaver nudicaule. The sequence continues at coordinate 3,403 of JAJJMA010163191.1, read as the reverse complement.
ACAAACACCACAATGAGGTACAAGAAACACTTAAGAAGAATAAAGGACAACGAAAGGAAGAGGAGAAAGAAGATACGAGGAATACAACGAGCAAGTCAAGGCGGCCAAAGCAGCATCACTACTCCCAGCGGTGATGGTGGCATCAACATCGACTGGGGACAAATAACAATTACAGAATGTTACTCCCATAGGACCTCCGAAGCAATTGTTCTCATCCATCGAGCCAACGAAGAAAACCACCATCGGAACCGAAGAGCGTCCACGAGAAGTGAGTATAGGAACGCTGTTGGAGGAGGATATGGAAGTAAAACTAAAAGAGCTACTGAAGGAGTATTTGGACGTATTTGCATGGACAATGAACGATATGCCAGGGATAGATCCATTGGTGGTGGCCCATCACCTACGGATAAACCCGGATACACCGCCGTTCAAGCAAAGGATAAGGAAGGTAGCCCCTATATACCACGAGGCAGTGGAAAAGGAGCTCCAAAAGCTGATGGATGCCGGATTCATCCGAGAAGTAATGTACCCAACGTGGGTATTAAACATGCTAATAGTACCAAAGAAGAACGGAGGCGTCAGAATCTGCATCGACTTTAGCAATCTCAACAAAGCTTGAACGAGGGATAACTATCATTTGCCAAGCATAGAACAACTGGTCGACGCGACTTATGGTCACGAACTGCTGTCATTCATGAACGGATACTCAGGGTATAATCAAATAGCTCTGGCCGAAGAAGATCAGGAACATACAACCTTTTTTACTCCAAGAGGGTTATATTGCTACACAAGAATGCCCTTCGAACTGAGAAACGCATGAGCCACATATCAAAGACTGGTGGACAAGATATTCAAACAATGGATTGGAAAAAACTTGGAGGTCTACATTGATGACATGCTCGTCAAGAGCCTAAAATTGCAGATATAAGATAAATATTCGAAGCCATGAGGAGCTACAAAATGAAGGTAAATCCAGAGAAGTGTACCTTCGGAGTAACCTCCGGAAAGTTCTTGGGATACTTGGTCACCAGAAAAGGGATCGAGGTGGATCCAGAGAAAGTTAGGGCCGTAGTGGAGATGCCCTCACCGAAGAGTCTGAAGGATGTCAAAAGACTAAGCGGAAGGCTGGCGGCGCTGGGGAGATTCATAGCCAGGTCTTCAAATAGATGCAAGGATTTTTTTGCTCCACACTAAGGAAAGATTGCAGGTTCGCGTGGACAGAAGACTGCCAGCAGGCTTTTGAGAAGATTAAAGAGCACCTTGCAACCCTACTAACGTTACAAAGACCTAAAAAAGAAGAGGTATTAACTTTATACTTGGCGGCCACCAGTTGCACAATCAGCGCAGTTCTAGTCCGAACGAACAAGAAGGAAGAAATACCCATTTACTACATCAGCAAAACTCTCTACCCAGCTGAAAGGAATTACACGAAGATAGAGCAGATCATCTTAGCACTAGTGTTCACAGCGCAGAAGCTACGAACCTATTTCAATGCACACACAGTAAGAGTACTAACGAAGGCACCGATTGGCCAAGTCCTTCAAAACTTAGACTGAGTGGGACGCATAGCCAAATGGAATGCACAGGTGACACAATTCAAAATCATATTCGAACCTCGAACGGCGGAGAAATCACAGGTGTTAGCAGATTTCTTGGCGGATCTACCCCTCAAAGACGAAGAAGAGATAGATGACATACCGAGAGCCGAGAAAGACAAAGAAGATCCAGATGATTTGCTGGAACCAGTCAACTCACGCAGATGGGAAGTGTTAGTGGATGGATCTTCCAACAAAGAAGGCGCAGGGATAGGAATTGTAATAACAACCCCAACAGGAGACAAGATCCTACATGCATTCATGCTAGAATTCGGAGATTACACGAACAACATCGTCGAGTACGAAGCAGTGATCCACGAGTTTGGTATCACGGATGTCAGAATTACAAGCGACTCACAACTCGTCATCAGGCAAATCGAACTCCAATATCAAACTCTGGATTTAAGCCTTACCGCATATTTAAAGCTAGCGCAAGAACTCACAACGAAGATTGGAAAGGTGACGTACAGGCATATAACAATGAAGGATAACAGGCATGCAGACGCATTGGCATATATCATCTATGCTACGAGATCCCAGTGTCACATCCATCAAGGTGGGAAGAGTATATGAACCATCGATGAATACTGAGGCCACAGCAGAAGAAGCCATGGACGTGGAAAGAGTATCCAACCCACCTAGCACAGAAGGAAACGAGATAGAAGATGATTGGAGAATAACACTTCATCAGTACTTAAGTGACGAGCCCGAAGATCCCAAGTATGCCAAAAAGATCATCTCGAGGGCGGCAAGATATCATCTCCGGGAAGGTATCCTCTACAAATCTATGTTCCTAGGACCATTGCTAGGATGCATCACAAAGGAAGAAGGATTGCACATCTTGAAAGACATACACTACGGAGACGCGGGCAACCCCAATGGCATGAGGTCTTTGGCGCAGAAAGCTCGACTACAAGGATATTATTGGCCGAGCATGAACAGAGATGCATTGGAGATGGCGAGATGATGTATTGCTTGCCAACAGTTTGCAAGAAAATTCAAAGCACCAGCAACGGAGTTAAACGCGGTATTGAGCCCCTGGCCATTCGCGAAGTGGGGAGTCGACATAGTGGGTCCACTGGTAGCAGGGTCCGGGAATTGAAGGTTTCTAATAGTCGCCACTGACTACTTCACTAAGTGGGTGGAGGCTGCACCCCTCGCTCACATCAGAGATCGTGACGTATTCAAGTTTTTGTTCGAACATATCGTTTGCAGGTTTGGGATCCCGGCGGCCATTGTATCAGATAATGGAGCTCAACTTAGCGAAAGAACATCGACATGTTGTTCGACGCCTACAAAATCCAGAAGATCAAATCAACACCTACGTACCCACAAAGCAACGGTCAGGCGGAGTCCACAAACAAAACCATAGCTCTGTTCCTAAAGAAGAAAATCGACAATTACAAAAGAAAATGGTGTGAGCAATTACACAATGTGTTATGGGCGTACCGAACAACTCGAAAAGAAGCTACGGGAGAAACACCTTTTATGCTATCATACAGAACCAAAGCTGTAATACCTACCGAAGTTATCATCCCAACTACGAAGACGGAGGCCTGGGAGTAAAATCTAACCACGAATCTCATCTACGAAAAATTAGATGATCTAGAAGGAAGAAGGGAGACCGTACTCCAACTAATGGAGAACTATCAACGAAGGATCGCCAAGGAATACAACAAAAAGGTAATTCTTCGAAACTTGACGGTGGGAGAATTCGTAATGAGACAGATACCACCATACCAGAAGAAGACGGAATGGGGAAAACTAGCCCCCGTATGGGAAGGACCATATGTCATCGAAGATGTTGC
>JAJJMA010163189.1:0-11697 GCA_023529015.1 Papaver nudicaule | reverse complement strand
ATGTCAATACAACCTTAACTTAGAATAAAGGGGCAATTTTTGGAAGGCAAAAAGGTTAGATTTTTATTCAACATTACATGATCATATATGAAAAACTTGACTTATCAAAAAAAGGGGGACTTTTTTGAAACCCCCAAATTGAATCAGAGAATGTTGAAATCTTGAAGGAGGGATGATGAGTTTACCTTATTAACAGCTAGAACAACTCTAGAATCTTCAATTTCTTGTCAAAAGCTTCAAATTTGTTTTTGTTAGTGGTAGATTGAACCGAAGAGAGAAAGCTAGGCCTTCTTGGAGGAAATGATGGGAAAATAAAAATATTGGCCACCGTAAATATTTGCACGGAGGAAGGGAGGAGGGGATTTACAGGCGGGGAACAAAAATCTTGAGCAAACATTTGCTAGTGTAAAGTTGTGTAGTTAGATGGGGGAACCACTACTTTGTTTGTTCCTATCCTATGTTGGTTAGTTCATATTGCACCGGTTTTAACTAGATCTAATAGGGTGTACCAGTTTGTTTTTCCGCGTCTACCGCGTCTACCAATGCATAGGTACAAGTGTTTTCTGTCTTAAATGAATTTGGGCACACCTCCAATTCAAAAACTTTGCTTTAGCCTTCAAGTGTTTGGATGGGCACTGGGTGTCCAGTGGCCAGTGTAAACACATTTTTGGCATTGTACGACATTTTTTTTTTTGAAGGTAAAGTCACATTTCATTAGTTCGCTCGACAGGAAGGTACAACTCTTGGTGTAGTTACACCCATTTTATCATTGAATAAGATTTGATGTAAGCATGAGGGGGTGACTGCTTCCCATATAACTGTTGATGGAACTGTTGGATGTCGAGTCTGTCTGCGAACTGCTTCATTAGCTAATTCATCAGCGGCGCGGTTTGCCTCTCTATATGCATGAGTGATTCGAAGTGAAGCCACATTGTGTAGAATTTGTGTCGCTTCAGAGAGTAAACCCCTTAAATGCCAAGGGGCTTCCGACTGTCCATTCTGTAGGATTTGTAGCATCGATTTGGAATCAGCCTCAAGCCACACCTTCTGCCAACCTTGACGTGAAATCATTCTTGCTGCCGTGAGTAGACCCCAGGATTCTGCTGTGAGTGCTGTAGTGATTCCCAGTGAGACTGCCATTGCTTGGAGTGTGTTCCCATCAGCATTTCTAGCAATTACACCATTCCAACAGTTCCTGGGTTGCCCTTGGATGCCCCATCCATGTTAATTTTGACCCAATCCTGTCGCGGTGGTTGTCAAGCAATCTGGATTGTGATAGTTGACCGAGGATTGATGTTGAGTTGTGGAGGGACAACGTCTGGGAGAAAGGGGATGACGTGGATTCTTGTCCATTCAAATTCCTTCCACAAAACCAGTATGACCTGAAATACCTGTGTGGGGGGTCGGGTGACACGTTCGTAGAGACGAGCGTTGCGAGCCAGCCAGAGATGCCACACTGTAAAGAGCAATAAGTTCTGTTGTGGCTCCGGAAGGTGAATGTGAGACATCTCATTTAAAGTGGTAGGAGCCTGATGGGAGGTCGTCGCTGGAAGCAGTGAGTGTAGCAGAAAATCCCATGTGAGTTGCCAAACTTCAGCTGTAAAGCTGCATTTAAACAATAAATGGTTAGTAGTTTCTCCGAAGTTGTAGGAGGTTGTACAGATTCCTGAATCCATGATGTTGCGGGCATTGAGGACATCGAAAGTTGGAATGGCCTCATTGATAGCTTTTCACAAGAAAAGCCTGATTCTATACGGACATGAGAATTTCCAGATGCGTCTTGAAAATTCTGCCGTCGGGGAATTAATCGTTGGAGAAGAGTCGGTGTTGATACCAATCAAAGCCTGGTATCCCGATTTGACCGAATAGTGACCTGATGAAGTAAAAGGCCAGATTATTTTGTTCTGTTCAGCTTATTGAGGGAGGAGAATCGCAAGGATCCGTTGTGCCGTATCTTCGGGAAATAGGTGAAAAATCGACTGGTGATCCCAGGTTCTCGTCTCTTGCTGGATCAGAGTGGCAACAGAGATGCCAGGTAGCATGGAGTTTTCCCTGACCTCTGATGCTGATTATAACGGGATCCATTTATCCGTAACCGCAGTATTTTCTCCATTTGCAATGACAGAGAAGGAATGTTCTGTCAGAAATGGAGAAATCTTAGCCAAACCCTTCCACAATGGGCTTGCTGTAGAGGGAGGTTTGGGTAATGCAGGAAGAGTAGATTTATCCCTAAGATACCTGGTGTGACACAAGTTACCCCAAAGAGAGTGGGATTGTTGATGAAGCTGCCAAACCCGTTTCAATAACAGAGCCTTGTTGTGTTCTTGAGACTTACGTATACTGAGACCTCCCTGCCTCCTCGGTTGTGTAATCTTCCGCCAGTTGAGTGTGTGTAATTTCCTGCTGGTTCCATCATGTCCCCAGAAAAAATTCCGAGTAACTTGGTCAATTTTCCGATGCACTTTATCCGGAAGAAGCTGGGTCTGCATAATATGATTCGCCGTAGGAGTGAGAGAAGTATTGATGAGTGTTAATCGGCCAGCTGGGTTGAGGCATTTGGACATCAATCCCTTGGTCTTTGTTTCGTATCTGTTGATGAGGTCAGAGTAGTTTGGCGACGAGGATCTCCCATTGGGTAACTGAACTCCAAGATATACCGGAATGATATGCGTGGTAGCAATGTGAATAAACCCCTGAAGCTCTTCAATCTTTTCTGACTGAAGTTTCGGATGATGAATGACGGTAGATTTTGCCTGGTTAATGTGTTGACCTGCAGAAGCCGAATACGACGCTAAAAGTGTGGTGAGCGCAGTACATGTATTCGTGTCTGCCATAAAGGATAATAATAAATCGTCTGCATACATCAAGTGAACAAATTCTGGAGCCTTTCTGGAAATCTTAAGACCCTTAATTTGTTGTGAAGCCTGCAAAACACCCAAATTAACCGATAAAACTTCCGCACATAAGATGAAGATATATGGCGAAAGAGGGTCCCCTTGTCGCAATCCTCTTTTTGGACGGATATTTCCCTGAGGAGAACCATTGATGATGATGGAATAGGAGACAGAGGATACACAAAGCATAATGTACTCCACAAATTGCTGCAGAAAACCCATGTACTGCAACGTATGGCGAATGAAATCCTAATCTAGGGAATCATATGCCTTTTTTATATCCAGCTTCATTGCAACTTTTGGTGAAGACGGTGATGGCGATGTACGAATGTCAGCCGCAATCGCAATATTGTCATGAATCGAACGGTTAGGAACAAAGGCAGTTTGAAAAGGGCTAATAATAAAAGGTAAGATAGATCGAAGTCTAGCCACGAGAATCTTGGATATGACCTTGTAGATAACATTACATAATCTGATAGGTTTAAACTGATCTGGGGAGGTGGGATTATCGTTCTTTGGGATAAGAACAATATTTGTTTTGTTATGGCTTCATGTAATTCATTATGGAGGAAAAAATGGGAGGCCATCTCAAAAATCTGATTACCAGTGTAACCGTCCGGACCAGGTGCCTTTTCCGAACCAATAGAAAATAGTGCATTCTTCACCTCTTGGTGTGATAGTGGCTGAAGCAGGGATAGAGCTTGGGTACTGGAGATTCTGTTCCTAACACAATCAAAAAGGTCGTGGTTAATGGTGGTGGCAGGGGCAGTATATTGGCCATCAAAGTAATGCACAATGGTATCTTCAATGTGTTGGGGTTCAACTATCCATTCTCCCGTAGGCGAAAGAAGATTCCGAATGTAATTTTGCCTGCGTCGAATGGTTGCCTTGGTGTGAAAAAAAGTAGTATTGAGGTCACCCTGTTGAAGCCATTGAACCCGAGATCTCTGTCTCCAGAAAGTTGCATAGCATTCTGAAAGCATAGAATGTGTATTGCGGAACTCCTCTTCTTTCTGTAGCCAGAAAACCAAATCCTGCCCTGTTGCAGTTGCCGCCTGTTGTTGAGAAATTCTAATCTGTTCCTCAGCTCCCTGAATTAATGAAAGTAAATGTCCAAACGTCTGTCTGTCCCACTTTTGAAGAGCAGTGGCTGTGGTTTCTGATTTGATAATGATATTAACCCCGGGATTAGGAGTGTGACCTTCAGACCAAGCGGATTCCACAATTTGTTGACATTAAGGATGCAAAGAATGTTCCACTTGGAACCGTTTGACCCTCGGTTTAATGAGTACTTTCTCCTCCAATTAGATATGTGCATGGTCTGATGCAACCCTAGGAAGGTGGGTTACCAAAGAGTGGGGGTTTTGCTGAAGCCACAAAGAGTTTGAAAAAGCTCTATCCAGGCGCTCAAAAATGACATCAGGAGCATCCTGTCTATTTGTCCATGTGAATGGGATACCTTTGTAGCCAAGATCAACTAACCCAAACAAATCAATGAATTCCAAAAACACAGCCGCTTGGGAATTGCGAAAAGGTCTGCCTCCTTTTTTCTCCTCCTGAGAAATGATTTCGTTGAAGTCACCAAACAGGAGCCAAGGTAATTGTGGTGGCGGAACCATGGAATGAAATTCCTGCCAGAAATTGGCTCGTGCCACGGGGTTCGAGGGCCCATAAATGCCTGTGAGAAACCAAGGCATAGGTTTGGTGGGTTGGCAAATCTTCATATGAATCATGCTCTGATTAGCCACCAGAATATCCACCTGCAGAGGAGAATTCCAAAAAACAGCGAGGCAACCACTTCTCCCATTACAAGGAACAGAAAAACTATTACAAAAACCCAGTGTGTCTTGCAATTTGGTAATGAAAGGAGTTTTGGCAATAGTTTCTGAAAGAAAAACGATATCAGGCTTGTGTTGGCGCAAGAGCTTGGAGAGCCTCTGTCTGGCAGCAGGCTTTTGTGCCCCCTGACAGTTCCAAGCTAGGAAACTCATAGGTGAAATGTAAGAGCAAAGTAAGACAAGCAGAACAGGAAGAAAGGAATTGAAATGGCCATGGACAGAAGGACCAGGAACAACCGGGTTCGGGTGGAACAGGAGAACCAAATCGGGGCAACCGATGCAACTGAATGAGTTGAGACGAAAAACAAATTCCAGGGAACCCGGCAAAATCGAGAGAAGAAGACCAAAGAAGATGAAATCCAGCAAAGGGAAAAAACAGAGACAGCCTAATAATCCTAAAATAAGGCCAAAAACCATAAGAATAAGGATTGCTATGAAGAAAAACAAAAGTTGGGAATCGACTAATCCAAAAACCCTAAGTTAAAAAACAATTGAATTCGAACTCAAATCGAACTCAAAAACATCATAGTGATAAAATTAAAAATAGAGAATCTAGACGGAGGTAGAAGGGAAGAAGTAATAATAAACAGAAGGAAGAAACAGGGAGAAAAAAGCTTGATTGAAGGTGAATCGGTATTGAGAATGGTGACTCAGTGAAAACCGATTTAATCGCCTCTCCACACTCGCTCTCTCTTCCCGCTACGGGGCGGCATTGTACGACATGTTAACAATTGTTTTCCTGGAAACATAGTTTCTGCCTCCATCTCATAGTGGTTCCGTGTTACCCGATAAAGGTTTCATCAACAACTTTAAATCCAGCCAATTCATAACTCACTATAATATTTGTTCTTATCGTGTGTTTGGATACCAGATTCAGAAGTGATTTTGCTTTTGCAGAAATCAATTCTAAAATTCAAAAGCTAAAATATTTTACTTCATAAGAATTAAACTCTTTGTTTTTTCTAAATAATCATTCTAAAATTGTGTTGCCAAACTAGTTTCCGGCATTTTTGTCCTGGAAATTAAAGACAAATTTTTGACATGTATGCAAAACATTGTACAATAGTGAGGAAACTTGAGAGGAAGTATTGATTTTGGTATTAAATTGAAAAATCCAATTTGGTAAATTGATTGGCATTGCCAGTAAATGTGATGAATCATGTGAAACTGAAAAACCCAAATTTGCAAATATTGATATTGGCCGAATTTTATCACGTTTAGTTTAGAGCTCATGTGAATGTCTCAGAGTGACAGATGGCTTAGGTGATGAACTTGCCTAAATTTTGCAACATAGCCCATTTACTGCAATAACAATAATGCAGTTTTCAAGCCAAATTTTGCTTGAGGTGAGGATATTGTGAACATTCTTTTAAGGCATAGATATTGTTTCATGATATGATGTTGTTATTCCTATGTTTTATGTGTCGTTTCGGAACGTGAAATCATAAGCATTGAACCATATCAAGTTCCTCGGGACAATGTCATGTGTATGGTACTAATTTCTGATGAAGGATGCATTTGTTATTAAGAAGCTTTACACAAAGGCTTAGCAAGATGACAAGAACAACAAATGAAAAACCCATCGCAGAATATATTGACTACTAAGGTATAATACTGATCGAAACAAAAAAACACAAGACACTGGCGACAATGGCAGTAGAATTGTTAGAGAGAGAGCAGAAGTAAAAAAACAAACAAACAAAGAAGTCCACAGATGGAGAGTTGAGGTGATGTCTCATCAGCTACTCATGTAATGTCGGTATTACCAAGGGACGTTATAACTTTTTTTTTCTTTCAACTAATTTTAGATGACTGATAAATGACATACTGACAGAAATCTGCATATGTAATTAGTCATGACTGTCAATGCAATTCATAGTGAAAGAATCTCTTTTCCATACCATGACAAGGTTCTTCTTGGAAGTATTCGTCATTGATATGAAATTTACTGACTAATTAACAGAGAAGTTTGTGTAATTTCCTATCCAAGGCACTATATTGAATCAACTCAGGAACTTATACTTGAAGTGACAGCCTAATAAATTTAATCTGATAAGTAAGAACAAAATAAAAGTGTGGAAAGGCAAAGACACCAGGAAAGCTTTCCATTTTGTTCCTGCATATACTTGTCAGACTAATGTAAGCATCACATTTTCCATCAACAATAGCTATTCAGTATATAGCAAACTCTGCAATTAACATAGAAGCATATATAGCCTTATTCACAGGTTACAAGAGTAATTCATTGATATTATAGCATCCTTACATATTGTCAATCGAATGAGATTCTAATACTGGATCTTGTCATTTAATCTGGATCAGTTTATACTTAGCTAAAGATAACCTACTTCGTATTGAGGCTTCTAAGGCTAACCACTACTTCTTATTACCTCTCTTGATCTTGCACTTTCAAAAAAAAAACCATTGTTTTCGTATCTTTCTCTCCAAGTGCTTTTAGCGGAAACAAAGTATTCTTGTGAGAATTGCTCCGACAATATTCACGTCAAAACCGATATCAATTTTTACAGATGGGGCATATTTGGATCATAAATATAGATTCTGCTACGCGTCCCATACCACAGAATCCTACCACTCTTCGTAAACTCAAATGGCATCTATACATCTTTGTCGAAACTAAACTGTTTACCCCATCTCCAGTCAGAATTATCATCATTCTTTTTCAGTACCCATATAATATTACTATCAGTGCCTTCCTGGTAATGTGTAGCACTAAGAACATTACCCAAAACCCCTAAACGAATTATGGAACCCCATTTTGTATCAAACAAGGTGGTGATGGAAGTGCACTAAACTTCTCATTAGTCAAATCAAAAGAAAGAATTTCTCCATTATGGCGGTTCACCCAATGAAGGGCTCCATTTGCGAAAGCACCGGCAGATGTATCTACACATTTCACAGGGTTCCACTTGACATCAATCTTGAGAAAGCAGGGGTACCGAAATACAACCAACTTTTCGTTTGGGCTCGTGAGACTTATAGTCAGATCTGGACGATCTCAAAAATCAATATCCAGATCTGTTAACCTGAGTTTGGATCACAAGGATCAGTCCAACGCAAGAAAGGGTCTTTGTAAATCCAAGGGATGGATTGAGGACAACGATCAGGTTTATTAATAACTTACTTCTTGTGTTTGCTTTAATTATATAATCAGAGAATATAAGGCGGAAATTAAAGCACACAAGACACCAGAGGTTTTTTTAACGAGGAAACTACGACCTGTAGAAAAACCTCGGGACCTCGTTCAGATTGAACACCGCACAGTACAAACTGTCTACAAACACTATCCTACTATAAAACTTCGGTCTGGGATGTAGCAGAGACTAATTCCACCCTCCAAGCGATCTGGCTACTGTCGCACTCCTTACGTCTCTAGATCCCCCACAGATCGTCACGCACTTGATTCCCCTAGCTGACGTCCTTTACAGGCCTAGGAGTTGCTTTAACCGTTGTTAAAGGCTTATGTCAACAATTCCTGCTTTGCAACCTCAATTATCGACTGTATGTTTGAACTGTCCTCTATCAGTTTGACATACACAAAGTGACTTCCATCGGATTGCTCCAGGTCATACGAAAATCTACTTACAAGCGAGGGCTGACAAGTAAACCGAGTAAACTATGCCCAATTTGTCTCTACCTCAGTTGTAAAAGAAGAATCACTTAAGAAACTTATACAACTGGAGCTAACTAGGTCTTATACACTGAGTGCAGTCGTGCGTTGCTTCCTTTCGAAACCCTGTGTATAACGCATCAGTTCTTGAATGGCCTTATATCAGAAGAGAAGAACCGTAGAATAGACCAGAACGTGATCAGGTTACCAAGGTTACAGGTTACTCTGATTTCAACCATTAGGTCTCAATCTCCTACCTGTGCTTCCCAACTCTCAAAAGAAGTCTTTATAGTCGTAGGTAAACCCCAAGAGGAACTGCTACCTAATAGAGGATGACTATACCACAACAAGCATTCACCGAAGTGAAAAGAGTTTTACGATCTCTTCCCTAAGGAATCTTTACGTATGCTTGATGCTTGCGGTATTCGTCCTTAGACACCTCTATTTATAACACTCAATAAGATAGGTTGCTTTGGAATAAAGCAACTAGTTACTTGTCCCACAAGTTTTGGAAACCCTAACTTGGAAACCAAGTAAACAGAGATTTATCTCAATTGGAAATCATTTATCATTTATCTGCCAAGTGTTTTATTAGCTCATAAACACTTCAAGATTGATATCCAACAGACCAGAGATAATCTTTATCTTATTGACACATTGAGAACCGTTAGATGGACAATATAATATATTTTCGTGATAATCCAAGTCCAACTAAGAGATAAAGGAGTTCAGAGTTTAACCCGAGTGAAAATCCCAAAGAATATTCACCTGGGACGGTTCGCAAACCGTCCATCTGAATCACAGCCAAAATTATCGATTTTGGGTTCATGTACGCGTACAAAATAACACTTTGGAACTCAGGAGAATTTCTGAGTTTCTGTTCACGTACGGTTCGGGAACCGTCCGCCAATCAGATTAAGGTTTAACTGGATCTGCTGGAAGTTCTCGGCTTAACCAGTACTTAGACGTGTTAGACGTCCTCAGCTATAATCCACTGGACTCTTGCTCAAGAGTACTCCTTTAGATTCACCCATATCCAACAAGTGATTTGCATGCCAACCATTGCAATGGAAAAATGGTATTGAATCTATCTCATGCATTCTTGTAAACATAGTATTTGCGGGAACAAATACCAACATAACACATGGTCAAGTAGACAAGAACACGATCTCAATCGCTATTAATATCACTACTAAAGTAGCCGACTTTTTCGAAAGATAGAGAAAGTAGAATAGAAGAATTTCCATAAAAGTCATAACTCTTACTAACCTTTTGTCGATGAAGAATAATTGATGTCTTCTTTTTCTTCAAGGTCTCTACTACTTAGTCTATATCCCAATTCCGAAATCTAAACTCTAGTAGGCTAAATCAAGAATTGTGTTTTTACACCTAAAACTGACAACCAGCTTGACATACCAACGCTAGTGGGTTTGACCGGACAATGCCCTAACAATCTCCCCCTTTGTCAATTTTAGTGACAAAACCAATTTACATATGGATTCAAAAGATATACAATTAAGTACTGACCAGATTTATCTTGATTTCTTGAATTCTTCAACTTCTCCCTTGAGTCTTGATGTGTTCATTGAACTCTTGTTGATGAATCCGTAGACAGCAGATACAACATATCCAGCTCAAACAACCACAAAGGTACGCTCAATCTTACATGGGTTAATATGCTAATCCCACATGTTGTTTGTGCTAAGAGTAAGAATCTGAGCAAAGTTTAAAGTCTGTGTATCAAAACTTTTAAAGTGATTTTACTCATTCCTGATATGAAGCTTCTTCTCAGCTTTAATTACTCCCCCTTACTTGATACTTTGGAAAAGCACATGACGTTCTCCCCCTATGGTTATGCACCACAAGAATAAGAACCATATGTATTCTCCCCCTATTTGTCCCAATAATATGACAAAGTAGTTCGAGACTAGGGTTTCATAAACCTATGAGGATAGGTTAAGCTAAGTACTCAGATACCAAGTTTAAGATGGTATAACTAGGAAATCCGACGAAGATTCCTGAGTTGTCATCTTTTGGAGAAATATAGATACACTTTTCTCCTAATATTCCACAACCACGCTCCCCAAAAAGATTTGTTATTAAGCGCAAGTTCAAGTTAGAACTCTCCCCCATTTGGTGTTATTCAATAAAGAACAACTTACAAATTCTAACATGGACAGAAACAATTGAATGTTATCCAGTTTTGCTTTGTTTATAACCTCTTTTCCTTAGCCAATTTTTTTGTAAAAGAATATATGATTTCGAGTTTGTAAAACCATAAAAATCATACAATCAAAAGTTTCTTGATCCTGAGAAAAAGCATAACTTTTGTAAATAGACATAACTTTGCATCACTCTACCGAGGCAATGTAAAAAGCTATGTGTTGCAATAAGATTGAGGTAGACAAATCAAGTATTGCAAACATCATTAATAATCATCTAAAAAGAACTTTTATTAATGAAATAAAGTAGTACATGCTGAAAAACTCTAAAAGCATGAAAAGGCAAACTACTTATAGATATAGTTTATATTCCTTAGGCAAAACTAAGAACAAGTTCTCACAAGGAATCAACTAATCTGATGGAAGAATCTAAAGTAACTATGAAAAAACTAGCTTTATTCAGCAGATTTGCTCATGGAAGGCTTGTCTTTTGTTTCCTTTGCATAAATGAAAACAATCTTTTTGTCATTGACAAGTTCTCTTATATGTGTTTTCATGAGCATAATCTCAGTCAACACTGCTTCCATCTGAAGACCAAGCAAATCACAGTTTTTCATGTTTCTCCTGTGCTGAGTAAAAATTTCTCTGCACCACTTGATGACATCATACAAAAAAAAAAAAAAAAAAAAAAAAAAAAAAAAAAAAAAAAAAAAAAATGTAGACCCTGATTGCGTAAAGAGAAAATGATGCCAACTGGTCGACGAGTGTTGCTTATCTGAGTTTAACGTACAGAAAACACTTCATACGGTTCGCGAACTGGTTCGCAAACTTTTCAGGTTTTGAATACTTAATTTCTTCATTCCTGAGAAGCCCAATCATAGACTTATGACCATACGTCCCTCAGTATTTTCTCTATAGCAGAAGCCATACATCACTTGAATTGATTTCCAAGTGGTATTGGATCAATCAGGAAGTTATTCCTGATATATGTAGCATTCCTTATCTCCAGTACTATAGATAAGGATGTTGGTTTCAACACTTGGTTTTAGTGTTGTGGTGAGTTCCTTGAGACTCACCACTTTTCCGCCATCGTTGTTTTTTCTAGATGACATTCCCTTGAAATTATCATAGAAGTTACTGTTGTCATGATATGACTCAGTGTGGGAGGGACTTCC
>JAJJMA010163182.1:0-23507 GCA_023529015.1 Papaver nudicaule | reverse complement strand
AGAGAGAGAGAGAGAGAGAGAGAGAGAGAGAGAGAGAGAGAGAGAGACCACCTTCTCCATTTTACACAGATCAAGGAAGTAAAGTTGCTTATCTTCTATCCACACCATTATGTAGTTGTGAAACAAGTTCCTTGAGTCGATACCACCATTCACTTGTCTGAAACAAATGACATAGCTAAATTCAGCATAGCAAATTCGGTAGCAGTTTCCAGTTCCCCAGTTCTGGAAACTGAGAATTGTTTCTTATATATGTACCAATCTTATTTATTTGAGTGTAAACTTTAATCTTGATCATGGTTTAAATTCTCAAGTAACCTGATATTCCATGAGTCAAGATCCCTTTCAAAATCAGCAGTTGCTATAAGAAGATCTGTTACATGTGGCAAGGGGCTAGATGGAGGGCAAGCAGCAAGGAAACCTCTGAGTCTTTTAAACAGCTCGGTGCTGTAAACAGAAGCGGCTATGTTCGAAAGGTCTATTGAACTGCAAGAAGCACGTACGTGTTAGTATGGAGAAGCATAATAAGCTGAAGTTTATTACCAATAGTTCTTTTATTTACTGTCAAAACATTGACTCATCAGTTTTGAAATTCCTCCCAAGCTAAATGTTTCACCAAATTGTAGGGAAGTTCTAAAAGGAAAGAAGTAAATGAGCGAAATTTGGTGAGTCTCAATGAAGCTTCAAGGGTAGACTTTGAGAATGAGGCAAGAAACTTACAGCTTGAGCCTGTGCTTACAAAACGAAATCTTTTCATGACAATAAGCGGGCATTACCTCGGAAGTATGTGTTGATTATGAATTTTGATATCTGCCTGAATCTCATTGCTTATATTTATGCACAACTTCTTCATCTTCAGATAAGCAGTTGAGATTGCCATGGGATCCATAAGCAAACCATCAACGTTGCTGGACATAAACTCATCTGTCTCTAGCATGTGCCTTCTACACCTTTTTGTTGCTGCTGTCTGCAACACATGATAAATATATGTTGGACAACAATTTCCTCTCACTCATTCTTATTATATATTTTACTACAATAGTTAAGATGACATGCCTGTAAATAATTTCTCAATATTGTTTGTGCTTCTTGAGAAAGTATATCATGAATGAGAGTGTATAATTGCACCGCGGGAACTAAAGCTGGTGCTGCAGACTCTGGTATTGGACCAAACAAGTCCGTGATACCAGTTGGGGAGAGCTCGTCTAGTGATTTATAGTTCTCAAAAACATTCGCCAACAGCTTCTGTACTTGAGTTTCACAGTCCAATAGTAAGCTTTTCTGCAAAAAAAAAAAAAAAAAAAAAAAACAGGGTAAAAGTTAACAATACTCCTACTACATGCATGCTTCCGGTATCAGCTTCCAGTTATCTTATTCAAGTTTGCATATGAGTCAAACTTTATTGTGGCTGAACAAAAAGATTAAATTATATGTCACTATATATCTTACCTCTTGTCTGGTTAGACTTCTCTCACTCCTGGCCTTCACAACAGGCACAAGCAATTCGTACACAAGCTCCAAGCAATCCTTTGTTGGTGTAGCAACATTCATTATATATGAAAGATATCTGAACACAGATCCAAAGAAGATGAATAATTTAGGGGGATGTTCACAAGTCTGGCAATGGAAATACTCTATTATTTAGTTGTTGACTTGTCATACATTAAAGCAAGATTGGTAATTTAAAAAAACAAAAAAGAGCGGAAAAAAAAAAGCACAGAGAAATTACCTTAGTTTCGTGTAAGAATCCGAAACTCCATAGTAGTCGGAAAACTCGGTTAACAACCACTTCCAGGCTCCATCTAACCTCAAATTCTTATGATGGAAATGTTGAGCACGCATAGCCGATTCGAGTAATAAATCATACGCAAGGGTTTCCACAACAGGACCACTCTGTAATAGGTACAAGTCAAGATATAAGGAAATACTTTTTATGGAGTCTTGGCATAGAAGGTAATAGAATAGGTAAACATTTTTGAAGATTAAGCTTGAATGTACTTGCTTTCAGGCAAGGAAGATGATCTAACCTTCATAGGGTTGGTCTCATCGCAAGTAATTGTACTGCCTATGGAGAGTTGAACCTTCCCAATGCATTCATGACCATCATGGTAAATCGGCCACCACCGAACTCTATCACTCTGATTATTTTATAACAGAATCATCTTAAAAGAATAATCAAAATAATCTTGTTAGACTAAATATTTGAAAGTCAAGAAGGAATTCATACAGGAGTATCATTTAAAGATGACACTGGAATTGTTGCTCGACCCTGGGTGACTTTATTCCAATCTTGAACCTCCAGCAAAAGTTCATCCCCTTGGTTCTCTGGGAAACTGAAAAAAGAGTGAACCTCAAGTTACACACCTCTCGTAAACTTGACGAGTTTAGAGAAGATACAGTTCTAGACTTTTAGTTGCAGTAAATGGTCTAATACAACCATGCAAACCACTAAGCTTTAATACTCCTCATCCATCTCTTAGTTGTGACACCAGATTTTTTGTTTGAGATAAGGTTACTCCTGCTGCTTTGGTAATTACGAAACAAAGTCAGAAAAGAGGTACAAACTTACAAGATATGATGGCCGCCAGTTCCTGCCATCAAGCAAATCGAGGAATTCGGTTCAGCATCTGCTTCGTCAGTTGCACTTTTCAGTTGAAATAAGCATGAGAATGATTCTGCAGAAAGGATTAGACAGATAGAAATTAAATGTACATCTGATCCTCTATTAAGGACCACAATGTTAACTGATTTAAAGCTGAATTTTAAGACAACCTATGGATAACCCTACACAGCCAAATATTATCTGGTTGAAGAAATGAGATATCCTACATGAGAAAAGTAAACTACTTTATCATAACGAAATCAAGCTTCTTTCGTTGAGATACCCTAAAATTTAAGACCAAATATTATCTGAAGAAGGTTCATCAAGTCTCCCAGGGTGGACAATGACAATGGTAAAGCATTGCCCTTAGAGGTTTTCTATGTATTAAAGTATTCATTTACAGATTGATTTAGAAACAAAATTGCGATCCTAAGAGAAGATTCAGGTTCCAGAATTTTGAGAACCAAACCTTCTGATGATACTGAGAATGGAGCCAGCTTTAGTGAATTAATGCGAGTTTTCACCATAGAAGAGACCTGTCTAACATACTCTGCTCCAGCTTGCATATACACTGCACTACGCTGTGAGTATGTGATCTTCAATTTTTTCCTTGGCACAATCCGCACTTTCTTCACTACAGTATATTAAACAAACCAACAAGCTGTTAGTGTATATATAACTACCTCATACTTCGATAATATTATTGCTCAAAGTATTTTGGTGGTATAAAATATATAGATGTACCTTCCACGCTAATTTTACCAACTACCCTCTTTGGTTTTGATGTGCATTTTTCTTCTGCTGTGTCAACAGTTTTACCTTCTCTGCGGTATATGTCTCTTGGTTGTAACAAAAATTTGTATAGCCTATTAAGTCAAAGAAACATGTGGAAAAACACACTAAGGACCAATTCTTAGAAGGATCTACATAATGTGTCAAGCCTTATACTTCAAGAGAAACAATACAGAGAGAGGGGGGGAGAGGGAGAGAGAGAGTTAGCATACCCAAAGGCGCTTCTAAGAAGCAGGCATTCATCGCGTAGAAACTCAGGTGCCTCTGTGCAGCCTCTTGCCCAAGCATTGAGACATAATCGAACGCATGCATCGTAAGCTACCATGGTTTGCCAAGCATTTTGAATACTGCAGGAATGTTTATCGAAAAATACTTATATCTTTGACAAGCATAGAGGAAATTAAACAGTGGATACTATAATATGGAAATTAAGAAAGTAGCCAAGCCATCAAAGTAATTTCAAGGATCAAAAAGCTCCAAGAAGCACACCTGGTACTATAACAGGATGTTTGTTCCAGTGAGCTGGTTTTACAATGGCGAAGTTGTGGCTCCACTTCTCCAGAGCTGATGCTGCATTCATCATACAAAATTGTACAAGTATTATACTAGGTAGCAAAAAATCAAATTACTTATTCCCATAGCTATAAAAATAGTAAATTCCGTACTGTTCATTCAATGTCATAGTTTCTGCCTTCAGTTCTGCGAAGACTTGTTCATTTCCAGAGCATTTCTCATTTGAAACATGCATCTCAGAGCCATTTCGTTCTACTTCCATTACGACATCGGAATCTGAATCCACCCAATTGTCACCTTCCACTTCAAACTTACTACTATGTTCTCCTCCTATTTCAAAAATAGGTGGTGCACTTGGAGTTCCTAAGTCTGCTACACTTCTCGGTGTTACTTCATTTCCACTACGACCCTGCAATCGACAGCAAACAAAGTTATACATCAGAAACCTAATCATTCCAAGACTAAAATTGCTTTCTAAAACTCAGTTACTATACATTTGGAGTGTAGAAGTTGACTTGTTCTTGAGGTTCAGCCCTTGGAGTGTAGAAGTTGACTTGTTCTTGAGGTTCAGCCCTACAGTCTGATGCTGATTTTCTGTGGCTGCTTCCCTTGATATTGAATTCACCATCTCCAAACCTTGAAAAAATCCCCGGGACATTTATCCGAAGATTCTCCTTGGAGCCTCTATTCATCGAAGATCCATATCCTCCGTCTGGTACATAAGTAGTAGTAGACTCAATTCCAAGATTCTTAAAGGACTTTACACCAAACAATTCCCTCTCATAACGTCGTAACGCACTTGTCCTCTCGGATAAATCAGTATCACTAGATCCAAAACCTTCATCTTCATACAGATCAGAGTAATTATCGTCCATGTCGTATGAAACCGAAGCTGAGCTCTCCTCATCGTCATCTAGAGATAGACCTGCTGTGCTACGAGTGCTTAGTAATCCAGAGTAGAATTTCAGTGGAGGCAAAGTATGTGGAGACGAAATATTCTTGAGATTGCAAAGTGAAGGAGATCGAGGAATAGGATCAAGACTCAATTTCTCTGTCAACGGAGATCGAATTTTCTGCTCCGTATCCGTGCCCTAAAATTCAAATACAAAAAAATGGTAAAAATTAAAGATCTAGACAGTAATAAACTTGACGATAATCGAAAGAACAAGTTCTAAATAAGTGAAGTCAAAGATTTAATTAAGTGTATACCTGTTTGATCCATTTGATAGCAGTTTCATCTAAACCGTCTGTGAACATTTTTACAAGATTTTCTGTGCTTCGATATTTTGGGTGAAGAAAGCTAATTATGGGAGATTTTATGATCAGTCTAAGCTGATTATGTTGTATTTTTTGTTGATTCAGGTTTTCTTGAGTAAGAGGAAGAGGAGAGAGAGGGGAAATTGGGGAGGAGCGTTTATGAGTGTCGAACTCAAATGACAACGGCTAGTTTTGAAGTTTGTATTTTGTTTTTAATTAAATTTGCTTTACTTTTCAATTTGAATATGTAGTTGAGTCGTCGACCGACTGTCACTTGAGAGGTGGAGGGGATAATTCTCCTCTGGTATTTTAACCTGGCTAAATTTGGCCCCAGTGGGGAGTATTTGGCCCCATGGAATTTTAAACCTATCCATTAGAGGTGGTTATGGGACAACTAAAAAAGTGGCGAAAATACCCAAATGCTCTCACAGTAACTTCTCTAATTAAACCCCAAAACTTAAACCAAATTTCATTCTCATAGAACATTTGACGATTCTCTTCTTCTTCCTCTTCTTCTTCTACTTCATTTTCATTTCATTTTCAAAACCAAAACATCGTCGATTAATCGACGATTTCTAAAAAAAAAATTGCGATTAATTCTATAAAACGCGATGGAACGAAAGAAGAACAAAGGACCGGACCCTAGATTATTCAAAGATTCAGGAATCGACATAGACAAAGTTTACGAAATTTCTTCATTGACGTCGATTACGAAGAGAGCGAGTAAAGAAGAATTACAAGCTCTTAAAGAGAAGCAGAAGAAGAAGAGCCCACCACTTGTGATGAGAATGAGGTATTTCATTTGAAATTTGGTTGAATTTGCACTCGAATTTGATGATTTTCAACCCGACAGTTCTCAACTGTTTCCCAAAATCGTTCTATGTTAGTGACAATATTCAACGATTGTTCATCGTGTTCATCTTCTGAAACTGCAACGAAAAACAATCGTTCTATGTTTTTATGATTTTAAACCGATTTTTATCAGTCGTTCTATATTCAATTGAACATAAACCGATTATTTTTCCCTCTAAAATTTAGAAATTTTCCTTTTCGAATTGTAGGGCACAATCGTTACAATTTCGTATAAATAATCAACGAAAGAAATTTGAATTTGTCTCACCATAATCGTTTTTTATGTTGTGTTTGGTAAGCCGAGAGAAGATATTTATCGTTATATATGTTGTCTTATTTAAGCCGATTGCGTTAATTTTTCACTCTAAAAATTCCCAAAGTTTCTTAGCCTTAATCATTGATTGCATCCAAGTAAATAAACTGACGGATTTGAGCCAGAATTTAATCGTTTTGTGTTTTGGGTTTTGTGAGCCGATTAATTAGTAGACAAATCTTGATTTTCCTGTAACTTCTTAATCGTTGGTTATAAACACTTACAAAAGCCGATTGATATAAGTACGAAAATATAATCGGATTATTTTTTCACCAATGTCCACCGTTTTTTTTTCTTATGTTTGCAATCGGTTTATCTTTTATATTATTTGAGCCGATTGTTTTATGTGTAATTGTTAATTTGTTTCTTGTTTTGTGTTATAAGGAAAACATGAAGTCCAAGACACCACAGGCTAAGGGTAAGGAGGTTGTCAAGAAGAAGAGACATGATCCTGTTTTAGATCATGCTGCCACACATGTTAGATTGGGCTCCCGTCGAGAGGGTGGTCCACCTTTGAGTGCGGCCAGTCGTAAAGCTGCTAGACAGCTTAATGTCGATCAACCCATCTCCGAAACAACATCACGTGCAGATGAAGAAACACAAGAGGATTCCCCAGCTGATAGCTGATGTTCAAAAACCAGCGGGTGAAGATTTGGTTGTCGTAGCGGCGGGGGAAGAGCCCGAGAATCAGCCACCTCAACAACCAATACAACCGCTCTGAATTGTACCGCCCCAACAACCAATACAATAAGAGGGTGGCCAACAGGGGGCTCAGCAAGAGGGTGGACAACATGAGGCTCAAGAAAAGAAGGCTAAGAAACAAATGAGGAGTTATGCCAACCAAAGAGCAGATGTTTCCCGACGAGGAGCTCGGAAACCCTAAAGATTGAGGGCATGTCTTATGGGGCTATGTGGGTAGTTGGGTCAATATCGTCTACAAAACCATTATAAGTATCTCATTTAGTTCTCTTTTTTTTCGTTTATTCATCCAAGATAACTCCATTTCATGTTACAAAACATATCAATGTTTTGTAGGACCACGAAGATGCAATACGTCTTCTCAAACACCAAATGGGCCTTGGAAAGGGAAGGTGCACGCCCTGAGGATCCTGAAGCATTGGAGGTTTGGTTAGCTAGCGGTGAAGCCCCTCAAGTGGTCGAGATCGTCAAGAACTCGGGGTTGTATCCTGCCATTGCCAGTACTTCCACCATTGGATATGACAAACCACGTGTTTCTGCCTTCGTTGAGGGGTATTATGCGGAGACTGATTCTGTGCACTTCCATTTTGGCGAGAATACCATCACTCCGGATGATGCTCATGAGATTACAGTTCTAAGCATTGAAGGCAAATCGGTTAGGAGCATCGTCTTTACCAAGGACATGGACTTCCTCAAGGACGTGTAAGGCGCACCCGAGGTCTCCGCCTTCGCCAAGGACCTTTACTGGAAGCTTATCTATGATTTTACCGAAGCCAAATGGGGTTGGGACAAGGCGAAGACCGATTCAGAGATGATTTCTGGAAACCAATGGTCGAAGACATTCCAATTGAAATCTCTGAGGGACCAATTCAAGGGGACTCTGCGGCTTCAGGAGGAGGACAAGTTGGATCCCAAGCGGGTCACTGCGACAGCCACTGCGTACATTCTCTACATCTTGGGAAGTGTGATATTCCCCGACACATCTGGTTCTCGGGTGAATGCCACCTATGTGCAGTTTTTGGCTGACTTGGATAGGTTGAATGAGATCTCATGGGGCACTGCTTGTCTTGCATTCTTGTTGAATGAGATGAGAAAAGCTTCTAGGGCGGAGAAGGATCAAATTGGGGGCAGTATGCCTATACTTCAGGTAATCCATGTACATTCATTTGTCGTCATCCTTTTTGTGGTAGTATACTTAGTATCTTATACTCCCATGCTTCACTTGTAGGCGTTCATATATTTACACTTCCCCGAGTTTGCCAAAAGGGCGCAGCCGAACCCTGATTGGGAAGAGGGTGACTATCTAGGGAGCAAATACATGTACAATGGGAAGCTCTCGGAACAAGAACAAACTTTGATTGATATTAGGACTCGATTGGATAACTTGCCTATCAAGAAAGTTGTCTTCGGTCCTTACATTAAAAGGAGAGAAGAAGGAAAGAGTGTTAGTAGCCGCATACAAAGGTACTTTGGACCTCTGTTTCACCCCACCAGATATGTTTTCTACAATCCGACAAGAGTGGCTCGTCGATGTGGTGGTGTACAAAAGGAACCAATTGAGGTAATGTTCGGATTGGGTGCATTAGATCTCGAAAAACATATCTCATATTATCGTGCAATTGAAGTTGTGCACACACCTTCTTGTACATCCACTGATTGGGACAACAGAGGCGAGCATTTGGTTGACCTTGAGGCTCCTATTTTTCCGAATGATTGGGTCTTCCCTGGATATATGGAGTGGTTGAAGATGAGTTCCCATCCTCATGTCATACGCCCTGAAAATAGAAAGTTGATTGTTGATCCAAAAGAAGTCGTCGATGTATATGTAAGTATTCGCTTGTGACCTATTAACTTTAATCATTATATATATGTAATTAGTATATGTTGTATAATTGAAAACAGAGACCTCGAGTCGGCAAAATGATCAAGGAGTTCCAGTCAGAGATTGTGAAAAGTGGTCTAGATAAGAGGGCTGAGAGGATCTTGAACAATTGTTGAACCTGGAGAATAAACGACGTGGAGATTTGTTTGGAAAAACTCAAGAACCACCGGAGAGGCCAAGGCGCAAGAAAAGAGGGGATGAAGCCACAACAAGCGCTGCTCATGAGGATGCACAAGAACCACAACCTAAACGACAACGTGGTAGTGGTGGTGGTCGTGGTAGTGGAAGAGGTCGTGTTGGTGAGGCTACACAAGAAGCACCACCAGCTAAAAAAGCTCGAGGTGCGAGTAGCAGCACTCGTGGAGGTCGTGGTGGTGGAAGAGGTCGTGGTCGTGGTTAAACTCTAAATATTTTGAAAACACTTGTTCGTTATGTTGTTTAACATTGGTTGTGTCGACTTTAAACTTCTTTGGTATGTTTGTGTAGGATGCTAACTTTCGTTGCTAGTTTATGTGAATGAATGTGGGTTGTGTACTTAGATTTCTGTCAAGTTTTATGGCTTATTTGGTTTACCTTGGTGTATACATCCAACGATTGTCTGACAATCGTTCTAAATAATGCTTTCCAAAAACGATTATTGACTTCCAGAAAAATCCATTTTTTTCAAATCGTTAGATGATGGTTTTAAGATATACCGATTAAGAATGCTCAAGTATATGAATCTCCTGTGTACACATAATCGTCCTTTATGTTCATTAATTTACAACGATTATTTTTCAAGAACTGTTACCTTGAAAGTCTATCGGCCAATAAATGTGCATGGGTACACCGATTGATTTGTTTGTCTTTCTGGGTAGATTAAGATCAATCGGCTTATTTGGGTAATAATATTTACCGATTGTTCGAGAACCCAAGCATAATCGGCTTGAGTTTCTATATATATAGATCGATTGTGCGTTGTTCAGATTCAAGATTTTGGTTAAAAAAACTCGGGTGATTCTCATGTTTGATCATGTTTGATAATTTTTAATATTGTTTTAATATGAGAATTAAGACTAATTAATCTTGTTTAGACTTTAATCACTTAATTAGCAACTAATAGAGAAAGGGTAAAGCGGTCTTTTATTATTAGGGGTTTTCCGATTTTACTTCATAGTATCCACCGGAATTATTTTTCCATGGGGCCAAATTTAGCCAGGTATTTTAAGGACAGATAAACATGTGTTGTGCGTGCCTCTGTATCATGAGTACTTTATTTTGCTACATCTTGCTTTTCTCACTTAACTAGTTGTTCTGCCCACGGCCATGGCCACTACAACGATGGATTATAGGATTACAAAATTTATTGTCTACGTTTTATAAAACAAGGTGGTGTCCAATTGTTTATCTAAGAGTGTAAAATCTTAAGCTTTAAGAAGACATCTAATGTTCTTCGTCATGGCATGAAACCAAAGTATGCAATGTTGGAAGATATGTGTTTTAGATTTTCAGAAATCAGTACGATGAGATAACTAGAGATACCTAGCAAAACACAAAGTTGGAATGTTTATCAAAATTGGTTGATTGAGGCAAGGTACACCTCTTTCCTTAACATAATTCATCCCCTCATACTGTGTTTATGGTTTATAAATGTCATCTTCCAAGACAACGATCACGCCTTTGTAGAAAGTAACAATAATGTACAATTTTACTTGGACGATAATGCTGACAACTACTGTGATTTTAAAGACTCTGAATTTAGACATATTTTTTACTCTTAAAAACTTCTCCAGAAACTCATTTAAAACTAAAACAAGATATTGGTATTTATAGAGTCAATAACAACTCTACAATGTGTCACTTCACCAGTAAGTGATTCACCATGTCACCTACTCAGTAAGGGTCCGTTTGGCAGCGTGTAATAGGAGGAGGGAGTGCAGTCAACGGACGTAGTCAATGGTTGCATTCAATAAAAGCATGTTTGGCTCGTCCCAAACCGGCAACATAAGAATTACCTAGTCGTTCAAACTACTCCCAATGAGTTACATTCAATGCATGCCTTTTTTACCAAGTAATCGTATGTAGCCCTCTATTACGTCTTAGAACTACACGCCTTGACAAACTTTGACTCTTAACATATTCTAATTTCCCCCTTCTGTTTTTCTGTTCTTCATAAACATATCTCTGCAACAACAGTTCTTCATTATCAATTTCATCATTGCCATTTCGATCTTTTCCATGTGATCAAATACTAGGTTACCCATTGACATGTCGGTATCAGTGAGAAGAAACTAAGAAAATTATGAGAGAATTCTTTTGGGGCTCTTATGAAGGCAAAAAGAAAATCTGTTGGGCTGCTTGGAAAAGAATGTATAAAACAAAAGAACAAGGTGTCTAGCATTAAGGGATCTCAGATGTACTAACATTGCTCTTCTTGCAAAATGGAACTGGAGATACCCCAAAGAAAGGAATGCAATGTGGAGGAAGGTAGTGCAAGCCAGGACCAACTCTGACTCAGGTTCTCTATTTCCAAAAGACTCTAAACTTGCTCAAGGGAGAGGTTTTTGGAAAGCAATACAAAAACATAAATGGTTGTTTAATAGAATTTGAAAATAAGGGGATACCGAGATACACCACCAACTTTTAAATTTCGTGAACCTAGTTGATTATGGTTGTTTGAACGATCTCACAAATAAATATTCAAACAACAACCTAAGTATAGTTCAGAGAACCGAACCCTAACAAGAACGTGGTTCTTGTAGAGCTCAACGGAGATGGATTCACTCAAAGGTTATGAATCAACAAACTTGCAATTACTTCAATTATATAGACCAGAGACAATATAATGCGGAAGGGAAAAGTAATGCAAGACACCAGAATTTTGTTAACGAGGAAATTGTAAAACTAGCAGAAAAACCCCGGGACCTCGTCCAGATGTGAACACCCTCAGTATTAACCGAATACAGACGCTAGCCTACTCTCAGACTTCGGACTTGAATGTATCGAGACTGAATTAACCCTACAAGCAATTCAGCTACCAATGTGCTCCTACGTCTCTTGGCTCCCGCAGAAACCTACGTACTTGATTCCCCTAGTTGACGTCCTTTACAGGCCTAGGAGTTGCTCCACTTCCCTTCGTGAAGACTAGCGCTACCCTGCCTCTAACAGGACGCCTAAAAGTATCCAAGTAATTAAACGAGAATACGATGGTGATTTCCTTTAGACTTAAAGTCAAGGATAATGGAAATCTGTTTTGTTAAATAGGGCTTATTGATCTAGCCTAAACAACTTTACCTCCTAACGCTAGACGAACTTAGTATTAAACCTAGTTCGTGAATCTGCGTTACGGAACTTCTAGGGTTTATGATACAAGATCTACCTTACGAAGTTTCTATCAAATCTTGGTCGTGATAAGATTGAAAATATTCAATCGACCCAAGATACAGGATCACGAATTTTACTCCCGACCTTTGCTTCACGATCCTCAAGTGAAGTCTTTCAATAGTCGTAGTCCAAAAGGACTTCGAGATGACGACCAACCTTTATGCAAGGATACACAAATGTGTAGATGATTGAAATTGTATCTTGCATAAGGTCATCTATTTATAGTGATCACCAAGGAAGGCTTTGCTTGAAAATTAAGCAACCTTGAGTAGGGCTCAACCAAGTTCCGGAACTAGGAAAGTCCATAGCTTGAATACCCGTTCTCAATCTTCTTCTAACTTTGGACTAGGCCAATAGTTAAAGATGACTCAACCTTGATTGAAGGTTTGCGACTTCTGGTCCAAATCATGTTTGAACATCGCTTGGATTAAGTAGTTGAATACCATGGGCCAAGTAATGACGAGTCCGAGAACTAATCATGTCTAGACCGAAAACTTCAAGATATGAAAGTTGGAAGTTTTCCATGGCTTATATGGACGTGTTCATGAACGCGTTCATAGAGCTATCAATTGGAGTTCAGGAGAATTCGGGAGAAATCAGTGAACTCGTATGTACGCGTTCATACAGACCCGCTCGTTCTCAGGAATGCCATAAGAAACACATGTACGCGTTCATGAACGCATTCACCGTTGAGGTCATTTCATGACACAATTCAACATACTCTACATATGCATATTATCACGGATGTGACAAATGCAAAGGAGAAGAATCCTAGAATACCTTCGGATCTTATAAACAACATCATAGACTATTGATATAATAGAAATGGCAAATGCGAAACATGGAAAGGAAAAACTTTCTAACATTTAGCGAGGACGTTATGATTTATCAAGTAGTAAGCTCTGGTCTTCGTCTTCATCGGTCTTCGTCTCGATTACCTAAAACTATCCTAGTCTGACGTTGTAGAGTAAACTTATCAAGGATTGTGTTTTTGTCAGCTAAACTTGACAACTGACTTGAGATAGCAATATCAGTGGGTTCAACCGAGCAATGCTCTAACAATCTCCCCCTTTGTCAATTTTAGTGACAAAACCAATCTTACATATGGATTCAAAAAGTAAAATCTTTTAACCCTAACCATAATGTACTTGATCTTCTTGTAATCTTCAACGTCTTCAAATAAGAGTGTTCCTGCAAGTGAAGATTCAAGGTGGAGATAACAAACTTCAAAGTCACCACACATCTTGGTTCTAGAAGGACATAGTCCAACAAGAGTTTGTTATGCAATTCAGTAGTATATAAAACTTGTAAGCATATTGCATCGATGCTTAAAGATACTACACAATATGATATGTTCTCCCCCTTACTCAATACACTAACTTTTGCTTTGACATGACAAGCACATCAATTTTACTCCCCCTATGACAATGCCGTAGACAATTATCGTAGTAGATAGAAAGATTTTATTCCCCCTTAATATAAGATTCCTCCTCCTTTTTATCATAAAATAGACAAAAGAACAAGAAAAATAAGAATCCTCATAAAACAACAATAATCAATGTAGACAAAGGTAAACATACCTGAAACGAGAGATAGAAAGATGAAATTCTCTCGTAGATTCTACAGCCGCACACCCCAAAAATATATTACCATGAAGCACAAGTTCAAAAGAACTCTCCCCCACTATGTGTCATTCCTTAAGGAACAACGAGTCGACCTTCGCAACCAAGGATTTGGAATATGGGTGGAGTACAATTTTACAAGTAAAATTGTAATTATGTTTTTCTTTCCTAGCCAGTTACGGTCAAATAGGAATTCAAGGTTTAATCTTCCTACTTTCTCAGAGAGTTTCGGTCAACCATCTCCTTTAGAGAAAACATTAGGTTACCCCTTCCTAGTGGTTGTACGACTAAGAATTAAAGTACAACATTTAATCCAGCGGAGTTCAACATTGTATCCTACGAGGTTCCTCTTTATCAAAATCATCTCCCCTTAGCCATAAGAGTCAGAAGCATGGATTTTGATAGTTCTTCGTAAATTTCTTTGCCCTAGAAAGGGTGGTATGGCTAAAAAAGAGAATTTACGATTTATGCAATACATTCATAAAGATAATCAATTAAGATCAAGCATTGCAATCATCAATTAAGATTTTAATTTAATAACCTCTATTAATTGATGAAAGGAAAACATGAAAGTAGCACAAGCAAATCATGCTTAAATCAAAAGATGACTACTTCTAGCATAGTGATTACCCAAACCCTAAGGAAAAGACAAAAGCTTTTTAATAAGAAGTTAACTACTAAGCAAAAACTGACCTAGTTATTAGAGTCAGTATCTTCTTCAGGAGCTATCGAACCTTCATATCATCTGTCTTTAGGTTTTCGAAATTCTCATCTAAATCATCAGTATTAATTGGTGAGATATAATCAAGCAGATTTTTCGCATCACCTTTTAGATTGGTGAGTTCATTCTTCATAGCAGGTATGTCACGTTTCAATGTTAGAATTTTTTCTGCTGCAGTAACAAGTTGAACCTTGATGACTTCAATATCTCGTAAAAGATTGAATGTAATTTCTGCTGAAATCATCGTGTCTTTATCTTTCTTTTGATTGTCAATAGCATTGAAGCAAACAATAGTAGGTGAATATTCTTGAAATTCAAGAGGATCAACTACGTCTTCTTTGACAACTCTTACATTCTTCCTTTTCCCATCAACACTTTCATAAGAGTTTTCTCTATCCATATTTCTCGTGTGACACTTCGAGAAGATATGTAATTGTGCTTGAAAGTGATTTCAAGTCTTTTAAGGTGTGATATATATATATGGTCTCATTGAGATAAAAAAGAAGTTAATACAGTTTTAAACTGTATAAGGAAGTCGGTTTCCGAAACGAGTTTTTCTCGTTTGCGTAATTTCAGGAATACCGATATAAGGGATGTTAAGATGATCTTAGAGTCTAAGATTTTTTCAGAGCAAGGATTTCCCTTTTTCATTATTTCACAAAATAAAGACTCAAGATGAGTGTGCATGTCCATAATGATAGAATTAGCGTTTACCCAAAATATTGGCAATATACACATGTTTAATTCCTTATGTGACCAATGAAAAGATAAGTTTAAATATCAACATCATGAATTGTTTTTCATGGCTTTTCAGCTTACACTCTCAGTTACTCTCATGGATCATGTTCTCGACTCTTGCCTTAGGAGCCAGAGGCAGGGAGAGGCGCTGGAGGTAGCAATTTTAAAGTGTTGATATTCACATCGAATCATTACATTTTGGACTCTTATTGGATGTGAAAGCACGTTTGAAAGTTGTGATATAAGACAACCTCTGATATTGTCAACAATTTGTGACTCAGAGTAGTTTTTTTTTTAGCATGGCTCAACAATTTTATGTCTTATTATTGGTTTCAAGAAATTTCCTACAAGGTTTATTGCATTAAATACTAGGATCCCATTTTTATTTATCAAAAAGACATAATAGCACAGTAGTGAGATATGAAGGTTAAACCTTGTGGTGTACTGTCCTCTTATTGTTCATAAGAACAATTACATCACTCTTATCTAGACAGTACATAGATAAGAGTGGCAACTCATAACACTTTTAGGTTCATCAATCTTGTCTCTCTTCCTTTTGAGAATTTGTCATAGATTTGCTATCATCAAAGTAAGATTCAATGGTTGAGGATTTCCCTAAGAATTTCTGCTCCCTCTGACTCATGTTAATGAGATCTTTATGATTTGAAGGACCTTGCTTTCTTTTGTCGAGGATGTTTTGAAATTGAGTAACCAGTTTACTCAAAGCATCATCTTACAGTACTTCTATTCCCTTATCTTGATTGTTGACAGAATGTATCTTCCTCTTGGGAACCCAATGTTGTGTTTTTTCAACAGGTTTGTTGAAACGGTGATTTCTAGAACTCTGAGAACGTTGAAAAAATTTCTTAGTCTCAGTATGTTCTTTAATTTGTCTAGGACGTGACCAATGATTGGGCCTATTGGTCATTTTGATATCACAGATTTCTTTGAGAATCTGATCTAGCTTTTGTTCAAGATCAAATATTCCTTTGTTCTCAAAGTGTTTTCTTGATTTTGTCCGAATAATTTTATTCGTTTTGCAAATTTGACAGATCATAGATGCATCTTTAGAGTTTTTTACGTTGGTGACAGAATTCTCAACGTTCTTGGCTTTTTGCATAGGAACAGTTGCAATATTGCCAACAGATGCAGGAATTGTTTGAAATACAAAAGATTTATTGTACTTCGTCTTTTAGGAGTGCAATCTCTCCTTTCAATTCCGTTATTTTCTCACATACCACGAGGGAGATCGATTCATGTTTTGATTCCTCGCTAGGAGAAATTTTGGAACAGGAATCAGAGGTCGTCATGGATATATGATTGATAAGTCGATTAACCTATTACTTTAGACGTGTAATCTCAGAATTGAAAATTCATGTGATTAATGAGTCCAGAGCTCTCCTTTTTCACCTTCTGAATCAGAATCATCAGAGAGACTAAATGGTAAGGTATCTTGCAGTTTGGGTTTTAATACTTCGTCAGAAAGTGAGGAAGACCCAATTTCAAAGATAGACTTATCAGTCTTTTTATCTGGTGTACTGGGACAAGACATGATTCACGAAAAGCGTCAAACACAGACAGTTACGTCTTTACAAGGTGTTTTCCTGCTCTGATACCAATTGAAAAGGAGGGAATACCGAGATACACCACCAACTTTTAAATTTCGTGAACCTAGTTGATTATGGTTGTTTAAACGATCTCACAAATCAATATTCAAATAACAACCTGAGTATAGTTCAGAGAACCAAACCCTAACAAGAACGTGGTTCTTGTAGATCTCAACAGAGATGGAGTCACTCAAAGGTTATGAATCAACAAACTTGAAATTACTTCAATTATATAGATCAGAGACAATATAATGCGGAAGGGAAAAGTAATGCAAGACACCAGAATTTTGTTAACGAGGAAACTGCAAAACTATCAGAAAACCGCGGGACCTCGTCCAGATGTGAACACCCTCAGTATTAACCGAATACAGACACTAGCCTACTCTCAGACTTCGGATTGTAATGTATCGAGACTGAATTAACCCTACAAGCAATTCAGCTACCAATGTGCTTCTACGTCTCTTGGCTCCCGCAGAAACCTATGTACTTGATTCCCCTAGCTGACGTCCTTTACAGGCCTAGGAGTTGCTCCACTTCCCTTCGTGAAGACTAGCGCTACCCTGCCTCTAACAGGACGCCTAAAAGTATCCAAGTAATTAAACGAGAATACGGTGGTGATTTCATTTAGACTTAAAGTCAAGGTTAATGGATATTTGTTTTGTTGAATAGGGCTTATTGATCTAGCCTAAACAACTTTACCTCCTAACGCTAGACGAACTTAGTATTAAACCTAGTTCGTGAATCTGCGTTACGGAACTTCTAGGGTTTATGATACAATATCTACCTTACGAAGTTTCTATCAAATCTTGGTCGTGATAAGATTAAAAATATTCAATCGACCCAAGATACAGGATCACGAATTTTACTCTCGACCTGTGCTTCACGATCCTCAAGTGAAGTCTTTCAATAGTCGTAGTCCAAAAGGACTTCGAGATGACGACCAACCTTTATGCAAGGATACACAGATGTGTAGAGGATTGAAATTGTATCTTGCAGAGGGTCATCTATTTATAGCAATCACCAAGGAAGGCTTTGCTTGAAAATTAAGCAACCTTGAGTAGGGCTCAAGCAAGTTCCGGAACTAGGAAAGTCCATAGCTTGAATACCCGTTCTCAATCTTCTTCTAACTTTGGACTAGGACAATAGTTAAAGAGGACTCAACCTTGATTGAAGGTTTGCGACTTCTGGTCCAAATCATGTTTGAACATCGCTTGGATTAAGTAGTTGAATTCCATGGGCAAAGTAATGACGAGTCCGAGAACTAATCATGTCTAGACCGAAAACTTCAAGATATGAAAGTTGGAAGTTTTCCATGGCTTATATGGACGTGTTCATGAACGCGTTCATAGAGCTATCAATTGGAGCTCAGGAAAATTCAGGAGAAATCAGTGAACTCGTATGTACGCGTTCATACAGACCCGCTCGTTCTCAAGAATGCCATAAGCAACACATGTACGCGTTCACCGTTGAGGTCATTTCATGAGACAATTCAACATACTCTACCTATACATATTATAACGGATGTGACAAATGTAAAGGCGAAGAATCCTAGAATACCTTCGGATCTTATAAACAACATCATAGACTATTGATATGATAGAAATAGCAAATGCGAAACATGGAAAGGAAAACCTTTCTAACCTTTAGCGAGGACGTTATGATTTATCAAGTAGTAAGCTCTGGTCTTCGTCTTCCGCGGTCTTCGTCTCGATTACCTAAAACTATCCTAGTCCGAGGTTACTAAACTTGACAACTGACTTGAGATAGCAATATCAGTGGGTTCAACCGAGCAATGCTCTAACAGAATGGATACCATTCAACTGGAGAATGGACTTGCTACTTCTTTTTGGCACGACAGTTGGTTAGTCAGTACACCATTATACTTAACCCATAAGAAAGTTTATAAGTTATCTGTAAACAAAGATGCCAAAATTGCAGAGTTGATTGATGTTGATAAATGAACTATAGCTTTCTCCAGACAACCCAATAAAGCTAAGTTGGAAGAAATCGACAATTTTCTTTCAATGCTTGGACCTCCACCTGTTCTTAACAATGAAGAAGATCAACTGTTACCTACATCCAATGCAATATCTGTCAGGGAAGGCTACCAATGGCTCATCTCTCAGCAGCATCTGGACTCTTCTCCGTTCCCTCAAGAGTGCATTTGGATCAAATATGCTCCCCCTAAGGTCAATCTATTCTTATGGTTTGCTTGGCATAACAAAATAGCAACAGTCGACAACCTAAACAAGAGAAGGTGTGGTATAAAGAATACTATATGCAGCCTTTGCAATAATGCTGAGGAGAAAGTAAATCATTTGCTCCTAAATTGCCCCTTCCCATTGTCAGTATGGAACTACTTCATCAGCAGCTTCTGCATTCAGTGGTCCTTCAAACCCACACTTCGAGAACATATGCTAGATTGGAGAGAAAACAGAGGAAAAAGGAATGGGAAGAGATTTGGCCTATCATACCTGCCGCAATTTGTTGGTCTATATGGATAGAGAGAAACAAGAGCCATGACGAATAGAAGACACAAAGATGGGAGAGGAAATCATTATAGATGTTAAGGGATTTGTTTACCACTGGTGTTCAGTTCCTAATTGGTTTTCTGGAACTGCTTTTAAGAACTTAATTATAAACTGGGATATTATTCTGGATTGTAATTAGCTAGGGGTTTTCTTTCGGGTTGTGGGTTTGGCCGCAACTGTCCTCTCATGTAATTCTCTTTTTGGTTTGCAATAAAAAATTTAACCCTTTTTGTCAAAAAAAAATAAATAAATAAAAAATAATAATAAAGGTTACCCATAATCAAATTAATTATTGTAGATCTTATAGGTTGGAACTATGATGGATGTAATGAATAATTGATTTCTTTTTAAAATAAAGATCTTGATTTTGATCTTCTCTATCATGACTATTGGGATATCAGATCTACCCATCCTTTTGTGCATCAGATCTGATTTTTTTTTTTTTTTTTTGTAATCATAGATCTGTTTTGACATGAAAATCCTTTGAATTGAAAATTCTCTAAAATAAGTTGAAAGCAAAGTTGTAGGATTACCATGCCAAAAATCATCGGTTACAATACGTGTAGTAGAATGCAAATGTAGTCGGACTACCTACAGTTCAACTACCTTGTAATAGGGAAAAAATAGGTGCCAAACGAACCCTAAGTGTCTATGGGTGAAGAGACATGACCCTTGGACATATCTTTTTAAGTTTAAATTTCAAAATACATTTTCCCTCGTACTAAATAATTTTGAACCAAAATTCCAACATGCAACTTAGCCAAGAACCGACATTGTTGTTTCTTCCTTAGTGCAACTTGTCTAACATCATGACTAATACTCTCTTTATCGCACAAAAAATGATATTTTTCACTTGTTGTTGGACCTGGGGAATATATATTAACTATTTAGTGACCTTGAAGCTCATTTCTGAGTTAGTTTTACTTTCGGAACAAGTTTAGCAAGGATGTTAACCCATTTTTGAGTTACTGTTTTTTTTCGAACAAGTTTAGCAAGGATGTCAGCAACATTATTTTGGCTTATTTTTTTAATCTAAGTTTAGCAAGGATGTCAAACTTATTAAGAACTTGTTTTGCTTCCGAAAACTGGTGATGTAACTGCTAAGATGTATATATATATCTTTTCTGGTAACTACTTTTACAACTGACTTCGCATCAAGTTTGAAGGTCACCTTTTGAAGAGTAACTTCCTTGCCAAATTAATAGCTTCAATTGCATCAACATGTTGGACTCAGTCATAGCTTCACTAATGAAGATACATCTTCAAACCTCCCACTCACCTAGAAAATTACATATAGTTGAACCAATGCATTCATTTTTATTCGTTTTTTGTAACATCATCGAATGAGTCATCACAATTCATAATCAAATAATTCATCGTAGTGGATCGATAGATAAATGGGTTTGACAAAAGAATTTGACAAACCATCATAGCCGTTAGCTGTTATAAATCTAAGGTCAATATTAATGAGGACTTGGCATTTTTTTAGCCATCTTCTTATACGGCTTAAGCTTACCGAGCCGTTTATATTAACGGAAGATTAAAAATAAAACCTAATCGTATCAACAAAAGTAGCAATGCTTCCAGTGATCTGTCAAGAAGATAATAGAACCTACACTATCAAATTTTCCACCGGAGCAGAGAATCGTAAAAATTATAATAGTAAGGATTACATGAGTTCAATTAGAAATTAAGTCCACAACACTGTAGTTGTGTGAATAAGATCGAGATGGTACAATGAATAGTTGCTTAAAGGTCATATATTCTCTTTATGATTCAGTAGCTCTATATAATTAACCCATATTTTAACTACCCATAAATGAATTATCCAAATCACCGGTCATTTCAAATCTTTGGACTACGGGGTTACAACTAGTCGTTTTGCTGGGCAGGTTTCGAAAATGATCCTTCCGCAGGTTCACCTACGGAAACCTTGCTTGAAAGAACCTGGTGTAGCAATTATTCCTTCATTCAGAGAATTGGAGGTAGTAGTTGTTAGGTCTCATCTTCATGATCAAAGTCTAATACTAAAATTGTAATGATCGCAGTTAACTTGAAAGTCCATTTACCTATGTGAGAAATAAGTAAATTTCAATGTCGCATCACTCCTTTTTGGTGCCTCAGATTTCACTTGCTCTTCCTTAGCAGATTGCTTCTTCCCGTCTCTTCCTTAGAAAATCCATTGTTTTGATTTGATTAGTTTTTTTTAAAATTATTCCTCAAGTATTGTGGTATTTATATAGGAATACCAAGAAGGGATTGACTCAAATATCTCACACAATTTTGCACACCCAGAGTCCCTTGGGTTTGTGTTTGTGTTTTAGATAACAATGAAGTAATCTAATCGAGATTTGAGTGATTCTTTTTCGCAGAGAAACACTGTATCCGCGTAGATGAGTTTTTGTACAGGAAAAACACTTCTGACGGTTCGGGAACAGGGTGGAATCGGTTTTTGAACACGTCAACCTGGACAAGTGTCTCCATCTGTGTTTCACAACATGGTTTTTGACAAAAACCATGTTTTGTGCACTCAGGTGCCCTATTCTGAGTGGTATTGATCATCAGTCAGGGTTACTTATCCCCTGTTTTCATATTTCCTTATCTCTCAGTACTGAGACAAGGAAATAGTTTGCAACACTCAAGTCTGAGTGTTGGGGTGAGTATTGTCATACTCACCTGGTCTGGACCTACGTCTAGACCTCCTCGATCTTCTTCCTTTTCCAAAGTTATCATAAAAGCTATTGTCATTAGGATATGGCTCAGTATCTGACAAACTTCTGGATGAATTCCTAGCTTCCTGAACCTGTTTTTCAAGGTCTTCATTGAGCTTAGTGTATCCTGATAACATCTTGTCCAGATTTTTCAGGCTTATCATCTCTTTGGAGGATCGAGGTTGATTGCTCTTAGAGTTCCCACTTTTCGGAGTCTGCTTTTCAGCAGTCATAGGTGAAACAGGTGTCCTGTTCTCCGGTCTTTGAGGTTTTCTTCTAGAGTATGGAATAGCTCTACTATGATTTCCGCTCATAGGTGAGGACCCTCTCTTTTCTGTCTTATTCCTTGTCCCTGGGTAAGACTTTGAGAGTTTAGACACACTTTTTAACACGAGGTGTAAAGTGTCCTGGAGTTGAGTAACTCTATTCATCCTCTTTTGGCTATTGCATTCAGTCTGAAGGTGTCCTTTCTTTTTATAGAAACTACATGATTTCTCATGTTTACCTTCATTAGAACTCCTTCTGTGGGCACTGTTATCATCAGAATGATGAGGGGAATTAATCACCTTGTCTGAGGTGCTCGAAGCTATCACCTTCGTTCCAACAGTCTTACCACGATGAGTTCTTGTTTTTGATTGACTGTTTCCGGGGTTTTCAGATATTGATTTGAGCCGATCAATTTCTCCCGTTAACTCTTCAATCTGTTTATGAGCAATCATAAGTTCAGATTTTTCAGATTCTGTACTGGTGGGGTTTTGGAGGTTACCACTCTTCAGGGTTGAGTCGGCTGCATGACTTTTCCCTTTTTGTAGTGCAATCTCAGTGGTTAGGGACATAACCATGGATTCTTGTTCATTGACCTTATCCAAAAGAGAATTAACCCTGGCTTTTAGTCGTGCGATCTCAGAAGACTGAAATTTCATGAACTTAATGAGATCACTACCTTCCTTAGCTGCATCCCTTTCAATTTCTGAGTCAGAGTCATCTGTCAGATTGAAAGGGTAAGGCTTATCACTCATATTGACAACCTGATTTGGTTGTTCTTCACAAGCTGGAGTTGAACCAGTTGTATATGAGTGTAACGGAGTGGTGTTTTCTGGTGTAGAATTAGTACTAGCATCCATAACTCACAAGCCAAGATAAACACAGACAGTTACGTCTTTAATGTGTTCACCTGCTCTGATACCAACTGAAAAAGAAGGGGTACCGAAATACTACCAACTTTTTGTTTTGGCTCGTGAGTCTTATGGTTGAAGTATGGACGATCTCAAAAATCAATATCCACACTTATAACTGGAGTTGTTAAA